>SJYC01113212.1:0-13164 GCA_006408675.1 Madoqua kirkii
CTTCCTGGTGGCTCAGCGGTAGAGTCTGCCTGCCATGCAGGAGCTGCAGGAAACGAAGGTTTGATCCCTGGATTGGTAAGATCTCGTGGAGGAGGGCATGGCAACCCACTCCAGTATTCCTGCCTGGAGAATCCCATGGACAGAGGATCCTGGCAGGCTACAGTCCATGTGGTCACAAAGAGTCAGATACGACTGAAACGACTTAGCATGCACGCATGCTGTTTCCCAGTTGATCTGGATGTGGCTTCAGATTCTTTCCAGCAGAGCTAGTCCAGAAAACACTTCCTGGTTGAAGGGAGCTGACAGCTTCCAACTGTCTTCACAGCTCTAATTCCTGGGTCCCAGGCATACCTGCTTCATATATGGAGACAAGTGTTTACACCCATGTGTACATGTATGGGTATGTACGTGGTGTTGCGCATGTGTTAGAAAGTTGTTGGATAACAACAGGGCCATGGGAGAAGTTGGAGATCACAATGTAAATTAGGTAAGACCTTCAGGTCAGCCCTTTTAAAAAATAATTTTATTTACTGATTTATTTTGACTGTGCTGGGTCTTTGTTGCCACGAGGGGTTTTTTGTGGGCTACTCTCTAGTTGCGGTGCTCAGGCTCCTTATTGCAGTGGCTTCTCTTGCTGTGGGGCATGCACGCTAGGGAGTTCAGGCTTCAGTAACTGCAGCATGTGGGCTCAGTAGCTGGGGCTCCCAGGGTCTAGAGCACAGACTCAGTAATTGTGGTGCATGAGCTTAGTTGCTCCACCGCATGTGGGATCTTCCCGGATCAGGGATTGAACCCTTGTCTCCTGCATTGGCAGGTGAATTCTTTACCACTGAGCCACCAAGGAAGCGCCCAGGTCAACCTTTTTGATCCTGACATTTTCTGCAACAAATACCCCAGGAGCCCTCTGAGGCCTGGAGCTCATGGAGTATAAGGTCCAAACTCCTCAGCCTGGTGTCCGAAGCCTTCTGCCATCTGTCCTGGTTTCAGACTTCAGACTCTCTTTCTCTTCAGAAAAGCCTCCTGCTCCAGCCACACTATCCCCTCATCATCATTCCTCTGCTTAACCTTGGCGTATCTCTCCTGGGAACCTTCCAGTGGTCCCCACTGCACTTAGCAAAACCGCACAGGCTTTCTGAGGAGGCCCATGGGATGGGCCCATACCCTCTCTGAGACCAGCTTCACTGCTTCCTCCCTGGGTTGTCGTCTCTGCTACACTGGCCTTCCCCTGCTTCTTGAATGTACCAAGTTCTTTCCTGTCCGAGGCTTTGGTGTGTGTGACCCTTTCCACCTCGACTCCTCTTCTTTCTGATGCTGGCCTGGTGGTGCCTTCTTGCTACTTGGGTCTGAGCTCTTACCTGACCTCCTCGTCTGAAGGAGCAGTCTCCTAACCGCTGTTTCATTTTCTTCATGGTACCTTATCCACTAAAGTGGATGCGTCTTTACCTGTTATTTGCTTTCTCCACTGGAAGGTGAGCTCCCTGAGGGCACCACTGTCTCTCGGGCCTGGAATGATTCTGAGCACATAGTAATTATCTGTTGAACAACTGTTGAGTCCCTTCCATGTCTGCAGGGACAGCAGCCCTGCTCCTGTCTCCCTGTGGTTGTTTGTCCTCCTGCCCTCCCCCTTCTCTGTTTATCGTCAAGAAGAGAAGCAAACCTCCCTTCTCTCCTTTCTCTCAATTCCTTTAAAAGCATCTGCATATCCAACCGATTGCTTCTTTACTTTCCCACTGAATAAACTGGGAACCAGGAAACTCGTCTCTAATCTGTTACTAATAGTCGGTCGTCTTATCAGTGTCTGTATCTTGTTTTTCCAATTAAGTAATACTCTCCTGGAGGTTAAATAGCTGGCTGTGTTCCCCAGCATGCTCAGCATGGATGATGACTTTTTCATTCCAGGGCTTTGTCAATGCCTGACTGATTACTCCAAATACTTTAACTGAAGGAGGCATCGGTGATCATTCATTCATTTGCTCAGTTATTATTGGGTTGGTCAAAAAGTTCATTTGGGTTTTTCATAACATCTATGGAAAATCCCGAACAAAGTGCCAGCCCAGTATTAAGCACAGTGGGGAACAAGATCTACTGGTTTTCTTTCTCCAGAGACTTTATGGTTCATATGAGAGACAATTTACACGTAACTGAATATCAACCATTGTGAGAAGCATAGAACAGGGAGATTAGCTTTGTTTGGGAAGAGGAATCAGAGAAGGCCTCTCTGAGGAAGGGACTAGGAGCTGATTGCGTGAGAACTGGGAATGGAGAGGAGCAAAGAGAGGGAAAGGGGCATGTGGAGAAGTCCTTCCTCCGGCTGCTTCCACTGAGGGCAAGACTGACACAGGCATTGTTATGGGTCCACAGTGTGTTCACTCTCTTACCCTGTCCTTGTCATTTGTTATTTTTTGGCCTGGACTCCTAGCAGTAGACGCATGGAGTCCTAACCACTGGATTGTTAGAGAATTCCTTTACTCTGCTTTTTAAAACAGGGTAGCCAGTGCTTGCAAAGAGCACATGGTTCCCATTTACAGGAGCATGGTCACTGCCAACGAAAAGCATGTTGTTTCAAAATATTTATAGGAAGGCTTCCTTGGTGGTTCAGTGGCTAAGACTCTGTACATCCAATGCAGGGGGCCGGGGTTCGATCCCTGGTCAGGGAACTAAATCCCATATACTGCAACTAAGAGTTTGCATGCTGCAACTAAAGATCCTGCATGCCACATGAATCAATAAATAATTTTAAAAAGGAACAAGTATTCATAAAAATTATTTATAGGAATAACTCCTTCAGCAGCAACATAAGGCACAAGCACTAAATGGAGAAGATCAGTGTTAGAATACTGAAGTCAGATTACAGTGTTAGAGTTGGAAGGTCTAAGTTCTTTGGATTAGGCAACCAAATTCATTAATTGCTGGGAATCTGGAAACCTATCTTGAAGTGCTTTACAGAAGTGTTTTCCAAACATGTTTCACAGGGAAAGTTTTGTTTGAATGATATCCTGTGAAGTGTAAACAAATTTTAAAAAGTCACTGTGTAGCCTGGAGGGCTAGGGTTGAGGACTAAAGTCCTCACATTTTCTCTTCTTCAGAAGCTCTTGGGGCTCTGGGGAGCTAAGTCAAAAGATCACTCAGGGCAGAGTGACCAAAGGCTGTTCACCGTAGAAAGGTAAGAAGATGTCTCTGTCAAGTTTTTCTGATTCTCAGATCTTATTCAGAACAATGGGAAAAAAACAACCACTGCTTTTTTTTTTTTAATTTAATGAAAGGAGAAGATTGAATTGCATTACTTTTAAATAGATTGTTCTTGTGAGTGAGAGAAGTGCCACGTCTGTTGACCAGGTGCTTGTATGTTTGTTATAAAAAAGGTCTTAGGAGTTAACATCAGAGAATTCCTGTTACCCAATGAAGGGATTACTATTGGAAATGATACTGCCCTCCCCAACAATTCAAACACACCTGTTTCTGGGGGAAAAGCTGTAACAAGTGTTGCCTGCTGATGTATATGGGAAAGTACTGGCCACCACTTTTGCGGTGTCCCTTCTGTGTGAGCTCTTTGAAACCCAGAGATGGAACATGGGCAAGCAGACTGACAGTGGGCACTTTGAAGACCCCCTAGGCTGGTCATTAAATGACCTTGGATTGGTCATTACACGTCCATATTCCAGACCCCCACCCCACCCCCACCCCCGCCCATTCTCAGCCTCTTTGGTTGTGAGACACCTTCCCTGCCACTCCCAGCTGGGCTTGTGGGAAGTAAGGCCTTGGGCTGTGTTGGGGAGGAGTGCTAGGCTGGGGAAGAACCTGGAAATCTTTACCTTGAAGACCGTGAACCTGGAGGATAGCTGGTCCTTTGGGTTGTGGGTAAGGCACGGAGAGGATGTTTGACTTTGGTGTGAATAGGAGGTCAGGGGCCACATGGGCTGTCTGAGCCCGTCCTTCCCATGTGTCTGGGCAATTATGAGGGGAATCAAGGAGCTGTAGGGCTGTGTGGCTGCCTCCAGTCTCCTAAGCAGGGCACTGGCCCTGCTTCTGTCCTGCCAGCCCATGGGGTGGATCAGGAACACGTTGGCTTGTATAATCTGTTGCCTCTTAGGTATCCCAGTAACTGGGTGGGAGCCCAGTGAGCTGACAAATAAAATTTTAAGGAGGCCTGTTGGGGACTGAACTGCGTGCATTTCCCAATGTGATCTTATTTGGAAATGGAGTCTTCATAGATGTAATCAAATGAAGATGGGTCACACTGGATTAGGGTGGGCCCTAAATCCAGTGACTGGTGTCCTTATAAGGAGAGGTAGATTTGGAGGCAGACATACAGGGAGGGAAACAGACATCTGAGGATGAAGGCAGAGACTGATGTGTCCTTAGGCCAGGGAACACCAAGGACTGCAGGCAACCACCACAACCTAGGGAGAGGCAAGAAAGACTTTCAGCATTCAGAGGAAGAATGGCCCTTTTGACACTGTGATTTCAGACTTATAGCCTCAGAACAGTGAGAAGATAAATACCTGTTGTTTTAAGCCAGCCAGTGTATGTTATTTTGTTAGAGCAGCCCTTGGGAATCCATACATACCTGAGAGTTAGAGAGGATCATTCGAAACAGAACATACTATTGTCATCTCCAATGGACTAAGACAACCCCTGCCCTCAAGACTTTCTCAAGGAAAAAAACCAACCAACAAACAGTTCAGTCAATGGAGGCAGATTGAGCGATGTGTCTACAAGCCAGGGAACACCAAGGAATGCTGGCAGCCACCACAAGCTTGGGAGAGACAAGGAAACCCACATTAGTGACTTGGAAAACAAAGGGCAGTGCATAAGCCGGAGCACAGAATAAAGACATGCAGAAGGAGCAATCATAGGGAAACAAATGAGACCTGGAGCCTAGATGCGAGAGCTGAAGCCTGAAGAACAGGACAGCTGAAGGGGTAAAAGGAAGAGGTGAAGGAGAAGCAACCACAGACACTTGAAGACACTTTCTGAGAGCTGAGAGAGATCTGAGTCTAGAGATTAGACGTTCTCCTCAAGTTCCACGCTAGATCAAAGAAAAAGACACACACCTGACATCCGCTGACAGCATCTTGGAACTCTGAGGATAAAAAGAATTTCTTACAAAGTATTAGGTTGAAAGAAATTGGTTGATAAAGAATCCGCCTGCAGTGCAGGAGACCCAGGTTCAATCCCTGGGTCGGGAAGATCCCCTGGAGAAGGAAATGGCAACTCACTCCAGTATTCTTGCTTGGAAAATCCCATGGACAGAGGAGCCTGGTGGGCTACAATGGGGTAGCAAAAGAAGCAGACAAGACTTAGTGGCTACATAACAACAATCAGTTTTAAAATCTCATATTTTTTCCCTGAGCTTTTATTTGTAATTAATAATATCATGTGGTACAGTGTGATAATAACTGAATTTAATAAAATTCAACTGAATAAGTAAGAAAGCATATAGCAAACAAATAATATGAAATTTCTCAGGCAAGTACTGACTTAAAATATTGAAATGTTATATATATATAAATTGTGTATTTCTTTGAATGTAGAATTCAGTTCAGTTCAGTCACTCAGTCGTGTCTGACTCTTTGTGACCTCATGGACTGCAGCACGCCAGGCTTCCCTGGCCATCTCCAACTCCTGGAGCCTAGTCAAACTCATGTCCATTGCACCAGTGATGCCATCCAACCATCTCATCCTCTGTTGTCCCCTTCTCCTCCCATCTTCAATCTTCCCAGCATTAGGGTTTTTTCCAATGAGTTGGTTCTTCACATTAGGTAGCCAAAGTATTGGAGTGCAGCTTCAGCACCAGTCCTTCCAGTGAATATTCAGGAGTGATTTCCTTTAGGATGGACTGATTGGATCTCCTTGCAGTCCAAGGGACTCTCAAGAGTCTTCTCCAATACCACAATTCAAAAGCATCAGCATTATTCTTTTTCATAAAGGCAATTAATCCAATGTATAACTAAGTGTGAATTACAGCTTACACCTATGTAGAATTTGCATGTTAATAAACTCACGAATCAGAGAGGATCACTTTGGGAGATGTGTGTGGTAGGCTGGCAGTGAGCTTCTCAGTTCCCCTTCCTGGAAGGACTTGCCACTTGGCTGTAGGGAGTGTTGTTGGAGTGTGGTCTCCAGCTGTCACTGCCCTCAGGGTCTCCCTTAGAGCAGAGGAGTTTCTTTGTTCAAGGTTAAGCGTTTCCAGGGCAGGCCTGTAGTCAGTGAACCAGTCACTTGGGGATACACAGGCCTGTCCATTTCAGCCTGAGCAGGGCTGCTCCATGGGTCGATGCTAGATCCAGGGCTCCCTGCTAGGGTCCTGCTGCTTAGAGGGAGCTGTATCAGTCTGACTTCTCCCTCTGCCCAATTCTGCTTCCTCAGCCTTTCCTTCTCAGGTTGTTGTTCAGTCTCTCAGTCATGTCTGACTCTTTGTGACCCCATGGACTGCGGCACATCAGGCCTCCCTGTCCTTCACCATCTCCCAGAGCTTGCTCAAACTCATGTTCATTGAGTCGGGGATGCCGAGCACAGAGTACAGACATGCAGAAGAAGCAATCAGAAGATGCAGAGGCAATGCAGAAGATGCCATCCAACCATCTCACCCTCTGTCATCCTCTTCTCCTCCGGCCTTCAATCTTTCCCAGCATCAGGACCTTTTCTAATAAGTCAGCTCTTTGCATCAGTTGGCCAAAGTGTTGAGCTCTGAGAAACATCGTGCTTCCTAAACTCTATCTCAGCACTTCTTTCAGAAAAGTCAACTTGTGATCTCCGGCTCTGATAGTGTTAAGAATATGGCTAATTTACATCATAGAAAGTATCAGGTGAGGAGGAGTTAAAGATTTTCCCTTGAAAGAAACAATGTAGATATCCAAGCATTCTTGTACCAAGCATTTGATGTCTCCCTCTTTTTGACCTCCCCCATTTCTAAAAGCCAAGATCATGCCCAGTGCTGCAGATACTGAACTGAAATCAAATCCCTCCCAGCCACTATTCACTCAACTCCATTTCTCTAGTATTTTGTAAGGTTGCACAAAACTGTTCTATCATAAACTTTCGGTCCAGGAGAAGTAAGACAGTTGGGCCCTGTGTGTCCTTTAAGTTGAAAGGAAAAAGGCAGCAAGCGTAGTACCTGCCACGTAATATTATTTCTCTTCTAACAAGCTTTTATTGAGCTTACAGTTAAGCAATAGTAAAGGTAAGTTTCTATGAGTGACAAGCACTAGCAGTTTTGCCCAGAATTAATAATGATCATGTGCTCTATTACTCAAAGTATGCTTGACTGTTTACTGAATCCTCCGCCTAAAAAGCTTGTATTTTACACTTCTCGTACAACTATCACTGTAATAACATCTAAAATTAGACACACAATAACAGATATTTATCTAAATTAGTAATATAGATTGTTTATAAGCTAATATAGACTGTCAAATTTTAAAGGCATTAATATAACAATCTTATATTTGAAACTTGCTATCCTTTATACTATTTTTATAAATTCTTCCTTCCCAACTCCAATTCTACTATTGAAGTGATCAGATTTATTCTGTAAAAATCTAGTTTCTGTTATCAGAAGTCTTGTTTACACAGTCTAGAAAGTATAATACTCTTAAAATTATGTTTGTGATGAATGTGTCTTCCTATTTTACTGCTGGAAAAATATATCAGCTACCTTATTTTTACTGTTCTGCCTGGGACAATGAATTTTCGTGGGCTGGGTTCCAGGTAATTTAGATTACTGAGTGAATTAAAAGACAGTTAAAAACATACACACACATCCCTACTCCTCCTAGAATAAGAGGCTGACTTGTTAGTCTTTCCTTTCTATTTGCCAACCTTCTCTTCTTCAGTCTAATTTTACACACACACAAACAATTGCTACAAGCTTATTCTTCCACCACAAAATTACTTTAATAAACGCAGAGCTTTTTTTTTCCAGTTGGAATATAACTGCTTTACTGTGTTGTGTGGGTTTCTGTTGCACAGCAAGGTGGATCAGCTATATGTATACGTATATCCTGTCCCTCTTGAGCCTCCCTCCCACCACCCCCATCCCATCCCTCTAGGTCACCACGGAGCACTGAGCTGAGCTTCCTGTGCTATAGAGCAGCTTCCCGCTAGCTAGCTGTTTTACACATGATATTGTATATATGTCAATGCTACTGTCTCAATTCACCCCACCCTCTCCTTCCCTCCATGTCCATTCTCTATGTAAACGCAGAGCTTTAATACCTAGCACACAAATCCCTACAAATGATTTAGTTCCTTCGTGTTTTCAAACTTCATAGGAGATTGAACATCTTCTCTGCCATAAGACTGTATTTCCTCAAGAAAATGCAATGTAAAATAGCTAAGAGATAACTGAAAGAGAACCCTGAGATTTTGTGGCCCTTTGATGGCAAAAGGAAGGAGGCTCTGATTTCACCTTTTAGACACTAAGCCAAAAGAAGGGACACCAGCATGATCTGAGATCGCTGTTTTACGCTGTGTTGTTTCCCGGGTAAGGAAGACATGGTACCATGTGCGTGGCTCATGGCAGATGAGGACCAGCTGGAGGCTCTGGATAGTTTGCCTCTCTAAGCCCCATCTACATGGGCTGCACGGGAGGAACAGCAGGAACCAAGGGTCGTGGTGGGCTTTCAAGCTGGAGGTCACGAGCAGGTTTCAAGCATCTCTTCCAACTCTGCCTTCAGAGACCTCTTGTCTGTGGTTGGAGCTGGCTGACATGGGGTATTTACAACGTGGAAATTGGCAAATAAAAGAAATCGTCGATTTTTCGAGAGGAACTGGCTTGTCTTCGGGGAATCCCAGGAGTTTTGGGGGCGAATGATTTTGGGGGTGAGCAGACTTGTGTAGAACAAAGTACGAGCAGTCTCTATTGAGTTGTTGGGTAATGAAAACTCCACCACTGTTGAAAATTCTGATGCTGTATTATTAATGATAATACAAATGGAAAGAAGAATTTTTGATTCTAAACTTCCTTATACATTTTGGTGAAAATGTGAATCTTAAAACATAACCATACAGTGGCCTAAACCACAGAGAATAATGAAAAGATGCTAAAATTACCCTTGACAATTTGGGGGCCAACCTACATTTTGCTTGGGTTTGAAAATTGTAAGGTCAAACATGTATTCTTGCATTTTTTGAGGAAAACACATTTTCTGAGGATTAAGACACATGGATGGACCAAGGTGTAAATGTTGATGGATCATCTCTGGGAATCTAAAGAAAATCAAAAGAAAAAAATTATTAATAAAATATTGTTATATGAAATAAACTGTAATTCAGAAGACACATTTTTTTAAAGAAAGAAAAGTCAATATTCATTTTATTCTTATCAAATTAAGATAATTTTCATATTTCTTTCAATCCTTGAGTTTTAAATCTCCTTATTCTCATATATTTCTATGTTTGGGATAAGATGCATCTTATTCAGAAGCCCTGTGATTTCAAAGGCATAAAGTACAACCTAATTATTAAAAAGCTTTTAATTGGAGGATAATTGCTTTACAATGTTGTGTTGGTTTTTGCTGGATAGCAACATGAATCAGCTGTAAGTACGCATGTATCTCCTCCCTCTTGAGGCAATCTAATTTTACACTAGAGACTCATTTAGGGCTGCAGTAAGCAGTTCAGTATAGAAATAGTCTCTGATGATAGTTCTAGATGTATTTTTAGCAGCTGGAAAATGGACCTGTGATCTATTAGTGTGTGATTACAGGGCATATCAAAGTGTGCCCAGTGACTTGATGTGCATGCACGCTAAGTCACTTCAGTCGTGTCTGACTCTGCGAACCTATGGACTATAACTCGCTAGTCTCTGTCCATGGGATTCTCCAGGCAAGAATACTGGCATGTTGCCATGCCCTCCTCCAGGGGATCTTCCCAACCCAGGGACTGAACCCGTGTCTCTTGTGTCTCTTGCACTAGCAGGCAGGGTCTTCACCACTATGCCACCTGGGAAGCCCTGTGACTTGATAGTTTCATTTAAATTATTTTTATTAGTTTGCTTAACAGACATTTTCAGAATAATTGACCAGATCTGATGTCTATTTAATCTAATTTAGTTATTAAGGTAATGAAAATAGCACGTCAATTTCATCTTACAAAATGTTTAAAGTAACCGAGCGTGTCCATTTGGTATGAGCACTGGGTCAGTTGTGTGCTTTTATTTGGGATCTGAAACTTTAAACCATCATTTGTAGAGGGTCGCTCATTTTGCAGCTGTATTTGCAGTTTGAAGCATATAAGAAGTAGTAAGTGAAGCCAGAATGAGAATTTTCAATGGAAAAGATGAACTTGCCCTGTAATTTTTACATGGTTGTCAGATCCATACCAAGAACCTGAAAGTTCACATAAGGGGTGATTCTAACAGGGAGCTCTCCTCACCAGCCTTACCATGTCAGTGAACTGATCCACACAAGTCATTCTAATCAACTCAGGGGTTGCTGGGCTACTCAGGGTGAAAGTCTTGGTCAGCCCCCTCTCTCTGCGGGCAGCAGCCACAGCATCATAAATGGCAAACAACACAGAGGATCCCAGGAACATTCCAGCCTCACCTAACCCCTGAGAAGGAGGGTAAAAAGCTGTCAGAATTGCATGGTTCTTTTAGGACTAATTTATGTACACACACACACACACACACTCCTCCTGACTTCACAACCCTCTGAATGTATTGCATCAGAAATACCAGAATCGAATTCCCACCCTACTCCACTGCTTCCTACCCTCCCCACTCCCAGCATCACTCCCCCGCCTGCTGATTTGTGCGTGTGGGGTCCTCCTCAGAGTGGCTCATGGAAACGTCCCATGGGCATCAGGACAGTGGGCAGCTAAAGAGTCTCTCCCTGCCCCCCCCCGCACCTCCCCCCACCCAGGTAAAGTTCTGGAGACAGAAGCCCTCAGGGCCCTCTAGGATACTCCAGCTGCAGCTCCAGACTATTTTCATTGAACTCAAGACCCCAACAAAACAACAATAATATTTGTAGCTGAGCTTGAAAGACAGTGAGATGGTTGCCCCTGGAGGGTGGACTGTGGGCGTCTTCGTATATGTTCACTTCCTTGCCTGTGCGCTGGGTGCTTTTGAGTGAACGATGTGGTGGCAGTGCCTGCTGAATAATTCAGCAGTGCTTCCTTTTACTCATTTTTCTTCCTTCTTTCTTCAACGTGTTCTGGTCCTTGGTCTATGTCCAGGGCCTTAGTGGAGAGATGGGTCCAAGGGCCCAAGCAGGTAAAGGCTACCCCAGTCTGTGGTGTTCTCTCTGAAGCAAATGCGGGGGAGAGGGGCAGAGGAGGAGCTGGCAGAAAGAGGGCTTTCCTCTGAGGAGAGTGGAGGTGGGAGAGCAGGTAGTAGACCGGGCAGAGGGGAGGCTAGGTCCTGAGGGCCAGGACTGTGCCCTGTGTCAGGACGGTCTTTAGCGATGTCTCTGGTCAATGTCTGGTGAGGTGGAGGTAGAGACATTTGCACAGGAAGTCTCACCTTCCTCCCAACCTGACCTACTCCTAATAAAGAAAGGGAATTCTCTGAAAGCCTGAGGTTAACGTTGCCATCTGTCTGGCCAGATGTGGGCCTAGAACAGAACTTCAGTTGGAGAAGTTGTGTGTTTTCCACATGTGTTTGAGGACCTTGCCCCAAGTCTTTATGAGCCAGTGAGAGCTCATTGGCTCTATGGAGCCTGAGGTCAACACCTCCTGTATTTGTGGCGTTAAACCTCAGAGTAAACTGTCAGTGAGAAGCCGGTGTGAAAGTTTATCCTGACTTGGGGAGAGTGAGGGGAGAGGCAGTGTAGATAAGAAAGACTTGAGTCTAGAGGGCATGGGAAGGTTGCAGAAAAGAAGGTCCAGGGCCAGTGAAATATGTCTACTTCAGTTTAATCTCATGGTGGCACTTAGCCTAGTGACATAAGATGTCTGCTTACTCTTCGGCCCTTCTTGTCTGATCCAAACTCGTTTCATAATCTCCCCTGAGAGCCACTAAACAACAACCCAAGAGTGAAGACTCTACTAGGGCTTCTGAAGTCAGTGAATGTTTGCTTTTTTTCCCTTCTTCTTTTGGGATTTGCAATGGCAAGGGATAAGTTAATTCATGGGACTGCTTATATTTCTTTTTCTAAAAAAAATTATTTTTATTTATTTGGCTGTGCTGGAGCTTAGTCGTGGTACACAGGATCTTTAGTTGTAGCATGTGAATCCTCCCAGTTGCTGCATGAGGGATCTGGTTCCCTGACCAGGGGTCAAACCCTGACCCCCTGCATTGGGAGCACAGAGTCTTGGCCACTGGCCCACCAGGGAAGTCCCTATTTTACTATTTATTGACAGAGTTGTTTGTTATGGGATGAATTGTACCTCCTCAAATTCAGATGCTGAAGTCTTAACCCTGACTACCTCAGACTGTGACCATATTTGGAGATAAGGTCTTTAGAGAGATAATTAAGTTTAAGATAATGAAGAAATGAGGTTTTTAGGGTAGACTCCAGTCCAGTATGACTGGTGTCCTTTTAAGAAAAACAATGTTATGACACAGAGGCACATTTAGTATATGATAAACCCATGATCATATAAAGGCAGGGGGAGAAGGTGTACATCTGCCAGCCAAAGAGAGGCTTCAAAAGAAATCACATCTTCATCTTGGACCCCAACGTCCAGAACTGTGAGAAAATGTATCTCCACTGTTTAAGCAACCCAGTCTGTAGTGTTTTGTTAAGGCAGCCCTAACAAACTCATAGAGGACTCGGGTTCTTACCTTGGATGAGTAGATGGCGATGGGGTTTTGTGAACGCACCAAAGTGACATTGAACTCTTCAGGTATTTCAGTGACGGTGGGGATTTTGTAGTCATCTGGACCCCGAGAGTAAAGCACGCCTTCTGGGGAGTATTTCAGCTCTTCTATGGTATAGAATCCCATGCCTTGGACAAATGCTCCTTCAATCTACCGGCAAAAATTCCAGTTCATAAGTATGTGATATTGGTTGAATAAGTGTTCCAATGTGACTGAAAAGGGAGCTCTGCACTATAGTAAGCCACTCTTGAAGGCAATGTGGTGGCTTTATGAATGGTCCCCAGGATCTGGAGCCCGCCATCCGGAGGTAGCCTGGTCTCATCCCCAGCTCTTCTCACCAGAAACGCCACCCTCCAGGGACCTGACACTTCTCAAATTCTGGGTAACGTGCCAAATCC
>SJYC01113213.1:0-16184 GCA_006408675.1 Madoqua kirkii
GGTTGACAAGGGGCCCAGAAGAGCTCCAGGGCTCTCAGCGCACTTGGTCAGAAAGCTGAGAGCATACCACCCTTGCCTAAGTGTAATCTAAGCCAAAACAAGACTGTCCTTTACTTGAAATATCCAGTAGTGGAGAGACTGATGGATTCTTCGTAGGCTTCCGAAATCTGGAAGAGATGATTGGTTACAAAGAAATAAAAGTTTGGGGAAAGCAACGAGAAAGGCCTTCCATGAGGGGCTTGCTTCCTCTAGTTTGCACTGAGCTCTGTATCTGTGTTCCCCTGGATGAGACTCACGCCCATACAAGCCACAGGTCAGGCTTTCCATGCTGCTGCTGCTGCTGCTAAGTCGCTTCAGTCGTGTCCTACTCTGTGCGACCCCACAGATGGCAGCCCATTGGGCTCCGCCATCCCTGGGATTCTCTAGGCAAGAACACTGGAGTGGGTTGCCATTTCCTTCTCCATGGGAAGTGCTTAAAGGCAGCTGCTGGCTGTACTCTGGGACTCTCTATTTTTTGAGATTGTAGTATGAACTTTATTATTTTTTCACCTTTTTTGGCTTTTGAAATTAGAAAATGGGCTAAGCCGCATTCATGCACTTATGTACATTAGGTATGCACACAGGTATGTATATCTACTTATATACACACATATATGTATATGTGTATATGCATGTATGTACTCTTATCCTGGCTTTTCCCCAAATAATTTGAATGGCTGTCTCAGTGTATTATGTCAGCTTCCCTGCTGGAATAAACTGGATGGGGCTGGGAATAATACTACTAAGGGCTATAACAATAAAAACAAAATAATTAATCATTATATTAATTAAATATAGCTTATTATATTTAACTCAATTATATTAATTAAATAATTATTATGAAGTTATTAAAATAGGGTAATCTTTTGATATTAGGACTGCTATTATCTCCGTCGCTCTGGTGAGAAAACCAAGGCCTTAGGCACCAGGGGGCAGGCCCAGGGGGCCTGGGCAGTGGCCAGCAGGGCAGCGATACTGACTGTGTTTCAGTTTAGACCCTATGCTCTCATCAGGGCTTCCTGGTGGCTCAGATGGTGAAGAATCTGACTGCAAGGCAGGAAACCTGGGTTCGATCTCTGGGTATCGAGAGATACTATCTCTCTCCTTGGAGAAGGAGATAGCAACTCACTCCAGTATTCTGGCCTAGAGAATTCCATGGACAGAGGAACCTGGTGGGCTACAGTCCATGGGGTTACAAAGAGTCAGACACAACTGAGTGGCTGACACTTGCTACTTACGCTGCCATCATGCTCTGTGAGAGACTGGAGTCTGAAATAAAGTCACGTTGCAGGGAACACAGACATCTCTCTTACTTTTTTGGAAAAGCAGAAGTAATGTTAAGAAATGTTTTGCTCTTGAAAGGGCACCACAAATTGGTCCATGCATGCAGGATTTGGCCCACCTGGGTGTATCTGCCCTTTTCCGGGCAAAGGTGATAAAGAGAATACTTACCCACTGCTCCCATGTTCCCTTAGGGTTTTTCCTGATGACTGGCTGAAGACGGGCTTTAAGAATTTGGCAGGCATTCTAAAAAGAAATATTTGAAATATCAGAAATGAAGGCCTCAGGGAACAGCAAAATAATTCAAATGTAGACAGTCGGTTTTGAGAACCTGCTTCCTAGTCCTCTGGGCAGGCCTTCTTAAACGTGAGTCATGGATGGAACCCCTCAGGGGGAGACAGACATCCTTGTGGCTCCTGAGGTATTGACTGAAAATTATTTTTATTATCATCTTGTTTAAATATGTGTTAACATAAAGTTAGAATCTGTTTATAGTTATATCTCTTTGATAACTCTAAAGCAAAAATAAAACAACAAAGCGTGCAAACCAATCTATAGACCAATAAAATTCAGAATAACATTACTTTAGTGGGTTGCTGATCTTGTTTTTCTGAAGTTAAACTGCTGCCTGGAATGAAGAAAGGTCTGGAGTGCTAAGGCATACCTACTTCGGAGTTCATGTGCCTAGTGCATGCCAATTGACGGATCAATTTTCTCTTATTTAAATTGCTATGGATTTTTATTTTGGACTTCATACTTTGCCTTCATTCGCTATTTACTGGACAAGGAAACATCATTCACATATCAAGTCCATCTCTGTTATTGTTACCTTGACACGAAGTATACTTCTTGGTTCCAAATGTGGACAAAGAGATCTCATGGCAATACTCCACTTATAAAGTGGTCATTCTGGTGATGCAAAACATGCTTGCTTTAATTTTTCAAAGATTTTCATTGAAATGAAAATAAAAATTATTGAGATGAAATCTCAGACCCTTGAGATTACCCCTACTGATCCCCAGGTGTTGGTGGGCTTCAGCTTGGCTTCCACTCAATTCAAATGCAAATCTATTTACTTGTCTGCCCTCAGTTACTCCTCTCAGACTCAGAGCCCCCCTCATACCCTCTCTTGGTTTTGATTTCTTTTGTTCTGTCTTCTCGTCTTTGGGAAATGGCCTCTGGCTTTTCCTGTATCAGGGAGATCCCTGCTTTCATAAATCCACCTTTGCTGGCTCATTCAACTTTCAATACTGACCTCATTACCAATGGATACTTTCTACAAGAGTGGCACATTCAAGACAAACCTGAGTGTCAGAGATCCTGCCTGTCTGACGCTCAGTTGTTCTTCCCCTTACTGGCACCCTGACCACATGCTCCTGTGCAGTCCAACGGACTCTCAAGAGTCTTCTCCAACACCACATTTCAAAAGCATCAACTCTTCGGCACTCAGCTTTCTTCACAGTCCAACTCTCACATCCATACATGACCACTGGAAAAACCATAGCCTTGACTAGACGGACCTTTGTTGGCAAAGTAATGTCTCTGCTTTTGAATATGCTATCTAGGTTGGTCATAACTTTTCTTCCAAAGAGTAAACATCTTTTAATTTCATGGTTGCAATCACCATCTGCAGTGATTTTGGAGCCCCAAAAAATAAAGTCTGCACTGTTTCCACTGTTTTTCCATCTATTTCCCATGAAATGATGGGACCAGATGCCATGATCTTCGTTTTTTGAATGCTGAGCTTTAAGGCAACTTTTTCGCTCTCCTCTTTCATTGTCATCAAGAGGCTTTTTAGTTCCTCTTCAGTTTCTGCCATAAGGGTGGTGTCATTTGCATATCTGAGGTTACTGACATTTCTCCCGGCAGTCTTGATTCCAGCTTGTGCTTCTTCCAGCCCAGCATTTCTCCTGATGTACTCTGCATAGAAGTTAAATAAGCAGGGTGACAATATTCATCCTTGACGTACTCCTTTTCCTATTTGGAACCTGTCTGTTTTTCCATGTCCAGTTTTAACTGTTGCTTCCTGATCTGCATACAGATTTCTCAAGAGGCAGGTTTACTCCCATACAAATGACTTGAGATTTAAAAAAGAATTCTGGGGTTCTGAAATTAACAACTTTACTCTCCTCAGCCAATGGACAGCCTATTTACACCAGGGCTAGAGCCACTATCTCCTTGGCAGCCAATGAAATCCCAGCTTCTGCTCCACGTGGTTCTTTTCAAAATCTGGCTCGATGGTTGGCTGACAAAGAGTCTAGAGCCTTGGGAAGCTGTGAACCTCGAAAGCTCTTCGTAATCAACCCATCATGGAAGCCCACTGCAAAGCTGTAGGAGGCCGGATGGCAACTGGGTGACAAACTGCCCCTCCTTTCCTCCCAAGTAGCTCCCTCTGGATCTGCTGGACACAGCGCTGTGCAAATCAGACAGTGGAAGGCAGTGTGTGGGAAGGCTTCGTTTGAGAACTCATACATTTTTAGGCTTCAGATGAAGGATTTTATTTCGTCTCAAAAGTGGCTCAGGAATATCCACATAGTTCTATTAATAAACAAAGTTTTCATGTTGTAAGCTGTACTTTACTCACTGATTTTTGAAAGGAATCTTATTCTTGTATGTATTTTTTGGTGACTCTATAACTGTTATGAAATAATTTCTGTTGCCCTGCCTCCCAGCTCTGGCTAACCTCTAATCTCTAGATTGAAAAGGGCCCCCTGTACCAGAGCTTCCCTTGTGGCTCAGCTGGTAAAGAATCCGATTGCAGTGCAGGAGACCTGGCTTCGATCCCTGGGTTGGAAAGATCCCCTGGAGAAGGGAAAGGCTACCCACTACAGTATTCTGGCCTGGAGAATCCCATGGGCTGTATAGGCCACGGGGTCACAAAGAGTCAGGTGCGACTCTGTGACTTTCACTTTCACTTTCCTGTATCAGAGCTTCCTGAAAGTGGAGAAGTCCCTCAGTAGAAAGAGGAGGCAGCTGGCCTGGGGCTCAGGGTGGGGCTGGGGCAAGTCACAAGTGGCTAAAGCCATAGAGAGGCACGCCCCGGTCAAAGCTGCCTGGAAGGGGCCCTCTAGGGAGCTCACGACGGCACCCACGAGGGGAGGAATCAGACGTGGCACAGTCAGATTACGCTGATGCCAGCCCAGTAAGACCTATTCTGCCTCTCACCTCTGTGCTCGCTCTTCCTTGGACTTTATAGGGGTCTGAAATGTAGGTGAGGAGGATGGTGACAGGGGGAAAGGGTAGGGAGAGAAATGGGGAGAAACCATGCCTGCCCTTTCTGCCTGCAGGCTCAAGCTGGGAAGTAGCAAAGTGAAATTTGAAGTACACTTTGGAATTTTGGATTGGACTTTAAATTACTGAAATGAGATAAAAGAGACCAATGGGGGACTTTCCTGGTGGTCCAGTGGTTGGGACTCTGTGCCTCCACTGCAAGGGCATATGGGTTCAAGCCCTAGCTGAAATAAGATCTTGCATGCCATGTGGCAAGGCCCCCCAAAATGGACTTTAAGTGATCTTAGATTATTAGAACAACTATAGGTAGACTTGATTCAAGGGAGAGGAGAGAAGCCCACAGAGGGAGCTGGTTCTGCCAGTGATTAGCCAGAGATCGAGAAGCGCTTGCTTGACCCTTCTTGGCCTCAGTTTCATGTTCCATAAAAGAAGGGATGGGACAAGATCCCTTCCAGCACGGTGCCCTGGGTGACTGAGAAATGAAAAAATGTCACCTGCACGGCCTTCCCGTTGATGTCTGCCCCCATTGAGCCAGCTGTGAAGGTCGCATTGGAAACTGTGGTAGTGTTTGTCTCAGACAGGTGTATATATGACTCAGGGATGTTCAGTTCACGACTTGCCACCTGCCAGGAGCAGAAGAAAAATACTATTTATTTCATTGACTTTAATTCTCCCTCCCCACAAGTTAAAAGCTTTTTAATTCTTTTTTTGAACTGAGTATAAAACCTGGCTACCCTGTACTGATGAACATTTAAGGGAACATTGGTGATATCATACACTGATTATATAATTCAGAAGATTTTAAATGGCACTGTGAAGCAGACGCGGTTTTCTCTGTGGCCTAGCGAAGAATCTGTTTGTGTTTTCGTTTATGCCTCTTTCGCAGTAGCTATGCAGCAGTACAGTCACTCTGGGACATCTGGTTTAGGAC
The DNA here is from genome assembly GCA_006408675.1 of Madoqua kirkii. Taxonomy (NCBI): domain Eukaryota; kingdom Metazoa; phylum Chordata; class Mammalia; order Artiodactyla; family Bovidae; genus Madoqua; species Madoqua kirkii. Next base: position 5,483 of record SJYC01113213.1, read on the forward strand.
GGCACAGGCAGACAAGGTTGGGGTCCAGCGATGCTCTTCCACAGTGGAGAAAAGGAACACATATCTCACCTGGATCATTTTGGTGTGAAGGCCTTGTCCAAGTTCACAGCCACCGTGACTCACCAAGACAGAGCCATCGAGATAGATGTGGACAAGAGCAGCAGCCTGGGGACAATAATTATAATACCAGTTTGGACACTGACGTGGCCAAGTGTTGCCATGAGTTTAGCTGAGGTTACCCGATGAATGCCTTTGCTTCAGTGAGCCAACCTCTCGTTGCTTATACTGGAGAGGAAAGCCTTTACAGATAGCTACAGACAAGCCCCGTCGATAAGCCCCAGACTTGCAAACACTAGTGCAGAGGCTTGAAGAGTGGCTCCGACACACTCCCACATGTGTCCTGCCTACTGGAGGCATTCTGTGGTTGGCTTGCGTGTTGCCTCTCCAAAGCCCCAACCTGTCAAAACTCTATTGTTTGTTCCTTCCTAAACATGAAGATTAATTTTAAAAACAAATGGGAACTTGGATAAGTCAATTTCCAGGCACAAATGCCCTGGATACTAGAGGAGCTGGAAGAAAGTCGGGATGTTGTAATAATTTCCAAATGCTACTGACCTTAAGAATCATGGTGGGGGAGGATGTGGGCCCCATTATGGAAATTCCAATTCAGCCGAAGGTTGCACCTGGAGTTCAAATACCCATTTTTAAAAAAACTCCCAGGTGATTTGGATAACTGTCCATGTTTGGCATACAAAACGCCTTGTGCAGTGGCAGCAGAGCCATCATTATTTTGTAAGTGAGGATTTAATTTAGGAAAGCAACATAATTTACCACATTAAGTTAGTGTTACTATTCTGAACATTATTGGCATTTGTCAGTATTATTTTTATTAATTTTACAAATTTGTATTTTAGTAAGGCATAAGAGGTATAAGAAGCTTATTCTTTGTTCTGTGGTTACACACAGTTAAAAATATTAGAAAAATAATAAGCAACCATTGAGAGTCCACAAGAATACCTTTGTTTTCCTTTAAAGGAGATCTGTTATTCTGGCTTGACAGATACTACCTGGGGGAAAGACTGAACATCTGCTCCAAACTCTTGACCTTCCCTCCCTCCTTCTTACTTGCCTTTCTACCTTGTTAGTAGACTCTGAGGAAGAGCGTGTATTAAAGGTAGTTTTAATAAAAGACAGCTTGGCCATAACTCATTCACACCAGTAAGGGCACCTGTCTTTGTACAGGTTTGGTTATGAGAATATTTCAGAGATTGATGGGAATAGAAGCCAAAAGAAAAAAATCAGAAATAAGAACTCTATGAAAAACTGTTTAAGATGAAATTAAAAAGGAGGCATAGTAATCACTGAGCCTCAATATAGGAATTCCAAGTTCTGTATGGATAGGAGAGCTCTATTCGCATGTGTTTTTGAAATCTCTTACTTTCAGATGACTGTGGTCACTGAGAAATTAGAAAAGAGAGGAAGGGTCCTCATTTCCCCCAGTTCTCTCATGGATTTGAAATTTGATGCCATACTCTAATATTCACTTTTGGGGCCCAGTCCAAGGCCTAACCCCCTGAGCTGGACTTTATCTGTTGATTGTTTCTAAGGTCCCTGGGACTGCAATGCTCCAGGTCTGCTCTGATACCTATGGTTTCCAACGTTTGCCTAAATCCACTGTGTCTCCTGCTATAGGAAAGTCTCCCTGGAGGGGACTATCCCTCCTCACACATGATTGCGAGAGGCAATCATGTCTCTGCCAGAGACGCCCATCTTGACCTCACCTGATTGTAGAAGGTTGTGGGCATCCCAACTGTAAATTTCATGGGGACCACGGCAAGCCCCCTCTTCTTCCAGTGGTTCTTTTGGTTAAATTCCTCAGCAGCCAGTTTCCTCGCAGAGAAGGAAGACTTCTCCAGACACTCTTTCCAGCACCTTCTCAAGGGCTCTGGATTAAATGTCTGCTTATGGGCCGTTTTGCTAGTCCTCTTAGACATGTTTATTTCTTTGACCTGAGAGACAGGGAAACAAAGTGAATTCCAAGGCTATATGTTTATTATTGACGCGAGGCAAGCATTTTTGCTATATACCTGATATGAGGAAAGTCTTTCTGAAAAACAAAACAATTATTGAAATGGCTATGGATATGTAAGTACGAACATACATGTATAAACCTAATGATAATAACAATAGAAACCACTATTGAACACTTCATATGCTCCAGGTTGTAGGTTAAGTGCATTTCCTCAGTTGACTTTACCACTCTGAGCAACAGTAGGTATTGTTATTCTGAACTCTGTCCCAAGATTTGTTAGTGCTGAGACAAAATTCTCCTCATCCCACAGCCTTTTACTCATACACAGTTTTTCCTTATTCTTAATCATTCTCAGATTAATTCCTCAAAATCTTGAACTGTGCTAGAATGCTTGTACACATGGCCATAATATTCCACTTTCTCTATTCATGCCCTTGGATGCTTCATACCAACTCTGGGAATGGCCATGAGACTGTTTGGCCAATGAGACTTGAAAAGTGTTCATTCACTAGGGCTTGCCACATTCTTGCTACTCATTCTCTGAGCCACCTTGAGAACTGATCTGGGCTAGCCTCCTCAGGGGTGAGAAACTGCGTGAAGCAGAGACAGCCTTCCCAGCTGAGACATCCCCTAGACTAATCAGCCCAAGGACCATGTAACATGCCAGCTTAGACTGTTTTAGACTATAAAACCCTAGTTGAGCTGGTCTAGACCAGAAGAGCTACCCAGCTGATCCACAAAATCAGAAGTGCTGTTTGTTGTTTTGGTTAATAAGTTTTATGATTGACTTGGTACACAGGAATGAAACCACATCTCCTGCACTGGCAGACAGGTCCTTTAGCACTAGACACCTCAAGACTAGAAGCTGACATCATCTATTAACATACATAGATATTCAACATATATTTGAACCAACGATGTCATAATTTTGTTAGGGTGTTCTGACTGATGACTTACCTGTTCAGGAGTTAAGTTACACTGAGAAGCCACAGCAGTTATATAAGCTTCACCGACCACTATGGCCTGGGGGAAGCCAAATCCTCGGAAAGCAGTATTGGATGGCAAATTTGTTTTGCAAGCTCTACCTCGACACCGGAAATTAGGAATATAATAGGCATTTTCACTTCTCAGCACCATGAACTCCATCACCTGAGTTAAGGCAGAACAACACAAAACTTCATATCTATCAACTATTCAAAATCACTTATCGAAATGTCATCTCTAACTCAAATGCTTCACAGAATTTGTCTAATTTGTATGATGATTATTCATAAGAAGAACAGCGCAATGGTAACTTATGGGAAAAGTGTGTTTCTTATTTACCAACTCAGACTCATCAGGAGTGCATCCGCCATTGATATAATATTCAATATCAGCAGCTTTGATCACCCCATTGTTCATGAATCCAATCTGCAAAGTGATAGAACAAGTAAACCGTTTTCTCAATAGTCCTTTGTAACCAGACCATGCTGTACACAAACACGTCTGATCACAGTGTCCATCTATACCCAGCTTTGCTCATGGCTTGATGTGAAAGTCACCAGAGGAACACCGAGGATGGTACTCAAGTAGAACACGAACTCAACAGGAAGTTCTGATGAGTTTTAGCAGCATCCCAGTGTCCCTTTCAAGTGGCACAGAACTTAGTGACTTGTCCGTACTATAGGCTGGTTATCACTGGACAGTGTTTTAAGCAGGTCCCTGAAATTGTTGCTGTTACTCACTTTGTATTTTCCAAGCAGTGGGTGGCGGCCAGCAGTTATCAACATGTCATCACCACGTTCCAGAATGAACCGTATTGGGCGGCCAGTCCTGTAGGAGATAACTCTGTTAACCTGCTGGATGCTTCATGATGGGGGAGATGCATTGAAATAAAGAAAGAAGGCTTAAGATAATCCAGTTTCGTGGTTTCTCAGTGCGGGGTTGGGGGTAGTTGAAGGCCTTAACATTTTGAAAATCTGTGGGGGTATTAAAATGTGGGAAAAGAACCCCTATTACTGTAATCATTTTGGTTTAGCCACATCTGAGAATTCAGATATTGAAATAACATATTATCTGGTTAAGTTTCCTTCCTTTTTATTTCTTTTTATATTAGATCAAGGAATTATATGATTATTTTGCAATTATATGTGTAAGCAGGTTATAGTATTATGAATTTCATCTAGGGACATTAAAAGGGGGATAATATATTTGTTATAAGTGGGATGTGGAGGCTGAAAGGGTTGAGAACTGATTGTTTGTCAACCTCTCCTGGCTACATTCAGACTCTTCCTTTTTAAAGTGCCTGGTGAACACTCCTCCCACTTCTGTGGGAGTGCTCCCAAGGCCTACACACCTGTACTTACTGGATAGTCTTCTCTATTGTTGGGAAGTGCCAAAGAGCTGGAACATTCATAGTCTTTCTTTTTGGAGCAGTAACCAGGGGTAAGTTAAGTTTGTCCTGAATATAGTTAGTGAAATTTAGTAGTTACAAGGTTACTTCACAGAAATTTGGTTATTCCTGGAGTCTGGTTATTCATCCAGAACATGCAGAGGCTAAGAGAACGTTCCCAGGCAGCAACAGACCTGATTTATTTCATGAAAAAACATGCCCCTCATTAGGTTGGGATTTTGACCCTCCCTTCACTCAGCCAACCTCAACTTGATTTATTTTAATGATTTGAAACATAAACATTTAAACGAATGAAAGTCAATACCACTCATAAAAGTAACCCCAAGTTACATCTGTGCAGTGAATCAAAATTTATAGTGATTACATTTATTTCACACAACCACCTTGGGAAACAGGTAGCTATTACTTTCGCCACTTGACTGGTGAGGAAACAGATGTGACTTGCCCAAGATGACCCTGTGAATGAGGGGGCAGAGCAGGCTTACACCCAGGCCCTCTGGCTCTAGGTCCAGTGTTTCTGCACCCACATGTTTACCATACCCTGTGGAAATGAAGGGCCATGATCAGTGGGATGAAAGCTGGGGTGTGGGCCTCGGGGGACAGAGGCAGCATCTGCCTGGCGGCCACTGGAGCTCTTACTTGCTGGCAGCCACGGCACTGACGGCTCCTAGCAGAGCAGGCTTGCTCACTTTCCCCCCGAATGCTCCTCCAGCTCTTTTTGTGTGACAGGCGATTCTGTTCCTTGGGATGTTTAGCGCTGCAGCCACGTATTCCTGAAAGAGGCACATTCCCAGAGTCACATAAGTGCAACTTACTGGTTTATTTCCTCACTCATGTACTTCCTCTCTACCTAGTAAGAGAAATTCAGTAACTGAGCAAAAACAACATTCACATAATTATGCAACCATCTTTGTAATCTAATTTTAGAATATTTTAAGCATCTCCAAAGAACACATATCTATTAAGCAGTCACTCATAATGAAAATATTTGTTGTTATTTAGTTGCTAAGTCATGTCTGACTCTTTTGCGACCTCATGGATTATAGTCAGCCAGGCTCCTCTGTCCCTGGAAAATTTTCCAGGCAAACATACTAGAGTGGGTTGCCATTTCCTTCTCCAGGAGATCTTCCTGACTCAGGGATCAAACCTGCATCTCCTGCATTGGCAGGTGGGTTCATTATCACTGAGCCACCTGGGAAGTCCACACTGGACAGATACCTAGTTGTGAAATTGCTGGGTTATATGATCACTCCATCTTTAGCATCTTGAGAATCTACCAAGCTGTTTCCCAAGTGGCTCTGCCATTTTTCATGTTCTGTTGTTGGGAATAAAAATGTTCTAATTTCTCCACATTCTCACTTGTAACTGTCCTTTGTTTGTCTAGTCAACTGCTATTATTGTGTTTTTCATTTGCATTTTTCTAGTGGGCTTCCCTGGCGGCTCAGACAGTAAAGAATTTGCCTGCAATACAGAAGACCTAGGTTCGATCCCTGGGTTGGGAAGATCCCCTGGAGAAGGGCATGGCAACCCACTTTAGTATTCTAGCCTGGTGAATCCCCATGGACAGAGGAGCCTGGTGGGCTACAGTCCATGGGGTCACAAAGAGTCAGACACGACTGAGTGACTGTGCACACACACACAGTGATTTAATGATGCTGAGCTCCCCAGGTGGCACCAGTGGTAAAAAACCAGCCTGCCACTGCAGGAAATGTTAAGAGATGTGGGCTCAAGCCCTGGGTCAGGAAGACCCCCTGGAGAAGGGTATGGCAACCCATTCCAGTATTCTCGCCTGGAGAATCCCATGGACAGAGGCACCTTGTGAGCTACAGTCCATAGGTTTGCAAAGAGTTGGACATGACTGAAGTGACTTACACACACACACACACACACACACACACACACACACACACACACGAGGCTTGTGGGATCTTAGTTCCCAACCAGGAATTGAACCCAAGGAGCCTGGTGGGTTGTGCAGAGTAGGACATGACTGAAGCAACTTAATATTTGGGCACACATGAGCATCTTTTCATGTGCTTATTAGTCATTCATAGACTTTCTTTGGAGAAATATCTATTCAAACTCTTTACTGGGCCTGTCTTTGATGCTGCCCAAGTTATGGGCTTTGGGCTGTGAGTACCCAGTGCCTTCATTATCCCTGAGAAATGCCTGCTCTCATGACTGATTACACCTCAGAAGGTGTTGATGGGAAATAACTATGGATCTTGGGACATACATATTATTCCTCTGGACCCCAGAGCCACATGCGGTCTTCCAAAAAAGATCTCGGGGTGATCTTTATCAAATACCTCAATTTACAGAAGATATTGATGTCCAGCTGCTTGTTAGAGATCATGTAGCATATTAGCATCAAAGCCTATATTTCCATCTCTGTCTACTCCAAAATTTGCAACAGTGGAGGCCACAGCCACATCCCAGCTCAGCATCAGCATCTTCTCAAGGGCTCTGGATTAAATATCTGCTGATTGGCTGTTTTGCTAGTTATACATGTTTATTTCTTCGAATGGCAATTGGGAGCTTCCTCCACCTACTGAGGCTGGCCATCCTTCAGGACCTCAAGCTACCAACTCACTGTGCTCCACCAGGAGGCCCCCAGCTCCTTCCTTCAGTGAGGTTGTCATTACTCTCTCTTCCAGAAGAACTGGCCAAGCATCCGCTGTGCCTGCCACTACTTTAGGACCTACAGCTCCACGTTTCAGAAGAGGGGAATGTCAGAGGGTTTTCTTTACTTGCCTCAGTGAGGTTAAATCTCAACCACCAGAACAGGATTGGAATCCACATGCTGCTGCGCTGGGCTGAAAATGTCTTGAAGATGCAATCACTTTACCCGTATGCCACCGATTTATAAAAACATTCACACCAAGATGCAACTCAGAAAAGCACGAAGGGAAATGTAAATGCAGTATTTACATTTGTCCTCCCTGAGATTAGATTTTACACTCTAAGTTGTTAGAAGGGAAAGATGGACTCTGCTCTCTGTTTTGGGAAGGCAGCACAGTTTTCAGATCTCTGAAAGGTCTGCCCTTTAAGGGAAATATCTGCCCCATTTCCTTCATTCTGGACTTCTGCTAATAGCAAGTGTGCAGTGCATGCAGGCATCAGAAGGCCCCTAGAGGGGAAAGCCTGGTTGTAAGGGCCTCTGTCACACAGCCATTTGGAGTCTCATTTCCCAAAAATACTCTGTTACCTGCACATGGGTCTGAAACTGTGTTCCAAGGTGTAGCACCATTTCTTTATCTTCCTCTTGAGGGATAGCCAGGATAGTTTGTGTTTCCATGTAAAAATGTTCCTGTCCTTCCACGTGGACCTTACCTATCAAGCATAAACACAGGACAAGGTTTACTTGAAAGTTCCAACTTGGGGACTCTTGGTGATGTTTACTTTGTAAAGAGAAAGTTGCTTCAATGTATAGAGCTTGACTTTGCATCATTTGGTTAAACCACATTTTCTCATTAATCTTCATTGTGCCTCACCAGCTGCCTGACTCTGGCTGGCTCATTCCCCTCTCTTGGCCTGTCCAGTGGGTGGTAAGATCTGTGATGTGCTGGACTTGAGTACACAGGCCAGTATGACCACATATCTTAGCTCTGTTATATCCTTGCTCAGTGAGTTTGGCCAAATTAGTAAATCCTCATTTCCTCATCTGGAAAACTGAAGGTAATAATAGTATGTACCCTAATTAGGTGATGTCAGGATTATTGGGTCACAAAGAGGGTAAGTAGGTTGATCCCTACCTTAAAACCAGCCTGCTCTTGTTATTTAGCTGAGATTTTTGGCTTGTTCAGTACATCCTTATTATTATTATTTTTAAACCTTTTATTTCATGTTGGAGTATAGCCAATTAACAATGTTGTGAAGGTTTCAGGTGAACAGCAAAGGGATCATACATATACATGTATCACTATCCCCCAAACTCTCCTCCCATCCAGGCTGCCACATAACATTGAGAAGATTTTCCTGTGCTATACCATGGGTCCTTGTTGGCCATTTTAAATATAGCAGTGTGTACAAGTCCATCTAAAACTCCCTAACTATCCCTTCTCCCCATCCTTCCCTCCTAGCGACCATGTTTGTTTTCTAAGTTTGTGAATCTGTATCTGTTTCGTAAATAAGTTCCTCATCCTTATTATTTTGTAGGTTGTACTAGAGACACATTTAGCCCTTATTTAAGTATTTGAGAGGTAGTATTTTTAATTTAAAACTAACCAAAAAAACCCTGTGCAGTTAAAAATAAGCGAATTGCTTTGCCAGAAAACAAAGGATTTCTTGAATTACTTCTTGGGATGACAGAATGTGAGTCATGTAAAAAGGCACCCTTTTGCCTACAAAAAAAGTTTGCTTTCAGCATGTGTATACTGATTTTAATCTAAATTCAAATTTATTTAATAATTAAATAGTTTTTACCTATGATAGATATTATTCTGAGGCCTAGAACTTTATAGATAATAAATTTATGCAATCTCTGTACCAATCCTATGAGGCAGGTATTATTAGGAACTTGAGACATAGAAAGGTTAAGTAAGGTTCCCAAGGTCACACAGCCAGTAAAGAGCAGAGCTGGGATCCAAACCCGGGCAGCCTGACCCCAGGATCCATGCTCTTAACTATTACAAGACATTATATTCCAATAACTCCTAGTTGTGTCGTTGTTCAGTTGCTCAGTCGTGTCCAGCTCTTTGCGACCCCATGGACTGGAGCAGCCCAGGCTTCCCTTCCTTCACTGTTTCCTGGAGTTTGCTCAGATTCATGTCCTTTGAGTCGGTGAAGTCATCCAACCATCTCATCTTCTGTTGCCCTCTTCTCCTCTTGCCCTCAATCTTTCCCAGCATCAGGGTCTTTTCCAATGAGTCAACTCTTCGCACGAGGTGGCCGCAGTGCTGGAGTTTCAGCTTTAGCATCATTCTTTCCAAAGAACACCCAGGACTGGTCTCCTTTAGAATGGACTGGTTGGATCTCCTTGTAGTCCAAGGGACTGTCAAGAGTCTGCTCCAATTCTTCGCCATTTCTGCCCATATTTTAAATTCCCTTTGTCTTTCAAACTTCCCACTTGAACTCCCACTATGGCCAGAATCCTGAATGACAAATAGCTAGCTAGGATCTTGTCATTCTGTTATTCTCAGTGAGAACAGAAATTTAAAGAAAATATACTGCTATGGTTAACAGCAAGGGTCTAGGGCTCAGCCAATTCTGGGCTCCAGTCCTGGTTCTACTGCTAACTGGTTATGAGATCTTAACCAGTTACTTAACTTTTCAAAGCCTCAGTTTCATCATCTGTAAAATGTATCTATTGATATGTTCTTTCTTAGCAGTGTTCTACTTACATATTAAATAGTAAGCAGTAATACTTAGGAACTTAAAATAGACTTAATAATGATACTACTCATTTCCTAGGATTGTCAGGATTAAATAACATAAAACACATAAAATGTTTGGCATGGTTCTTGGCACAATGAGTACCTGACAAATATTAGCTGATATTATTATCATAACTAAATACCCTTTAGCCCAAATTTATAGTCTTTGTAAAATCTCATTTAGTTTCTTCTGTAAAATCTAATATGGAGTAATGAATGTTTGACACAAGATGCTGTCAAATCTCTGAGTATCTTTCTTAGCTTTCCTGCTTGTATTTAACTATTCTTCTGAGGTAGTAAATTGTTTTTATGATTGGGAATCAGTCTACATTTTCTGCTTAAACAGAGTAATGCTGAGAAACAAGTATTCTGAAGGCATTTCAGTAAAAAATATGGCACTTGCCATTCCACTTATTTAGAAGTAGGTAACAGATTATAAAAATTACTGTAAAAATTACTATTTTCTCTTACTTAAGACTTGTAGCAATTCTCTTAGTAAAGACAACTGCAGCTTTCAACTCTGGCTACAAATTAGACTCACCCACATGGAGATCTTTTATAAAATATTGATGTTCTGATCTTATACTCCAAGGTTCTTATTTCACAAGTCTGAGGTGGGATCTGAATATTTGTATTTTAAAAAACTGTACTAAGTCTTACCCAGTGCAGCAATTCGAAACAAGCAAACAATATAGTATCAAGATTAGGAAAGATAAATAAAACTGTTAAGATACAACTTTATACACAGAAAATTCAAGAGACTCTGTGGGACTATTAAAATAGTGAGGGAATTTAGTGAAACTCCTGGCTATAAGATCAATATACAGAAACTAACTGTCTTTATATATTAGACATAAATAAGTAGAAAATTAAATAAAAATATAATTTACAATAGCATTATAA
>SJYC01113216.1:0-21587 GCA_006408675.1 Madoqua kirkii
GAGCACTGAAGAATTGATGGTTTTGAACTGTGGTGTTGGAGAAGACTCTTGAGAGTCCCTTGGACTGCAAGGAGATCCAACCAGTCCATTCTGAAGGAGATCAGCCCTGGGATTTCTTTGGAAGGAAGGATGCTGAAGCTGAAGGTCCAGTACTTTGGCCACCTCATTGGAAGGGTTGACTCATTGGAAAAGACCCGGATGCTGGGAGGGATTGGGGGCAGGAGGAGAAGGAGACAACAGAGGATGAGATGGCTGGATGGCATCATTGCCTCGATGGACGTGAGTCTGAGTGAACTCCGGGAGATGGTGATGGACAGGGAGGCCTGGTGTGCTGCAATTCATGAGGTTGCAAAGAGTCGGACATGACTGAGTGACTGAACTGAAACTGAATATGTATATATATATGTATGTCCTTATACATTGATCATCATTGACCACTTAATATGCTGCCATTATCTCGGCTACTGTAAATAATGTTCCAAGCCACATGGAATTGCCTATGTCTTTTGAGTAGATGTTTCCATCTTCTCTGTAGGATCCTATAGTATTCCTATTTTTAATTTTTTGAGGAACCTCTATACTGTTTTCTTCAGTGACTGCACCAATTTGTATTCCCACCAACTGTGAGTAAGGGTTTCCTATTCTCCACTCATGTTATTTCTTGTCTTTCATATAATACTCATTCTAACATGTGAGATGATAGCTCAGGGTGGTTTTGACTTGCATTGTGATTAGTGATGTTGAGTATCTTTTCATACGCTTGTTGGCCACCTGTATGTCTTCTTTGGAAAAATGTCCATTAAAATCCTCCGCCTATTTTTTAATCAGATTGTTTTTTATTATTTTTAATGTCATGGCCTAGAATGTTGATTTACCTCAAATAGCTTGGATGAAAAAAGTACTCAAATCAGGCTTCCCATGATCCAAGACTTTGTTTTGTTCATGGCTGTGTCTCCAACAATGACACCATACTGGCACAGGCGCGTGCACGATCAGTTGCTCAACTGTGTCTGACTCTTTGTGACGCCATGGACTGTAGCCCACAAGCTCCTCCGTCCATGGAATTTTCCAGGCAAGAATACTGCAGTGGGTTGCCATTTCCTTTTCTAGGGGATCTTCCTGACTAAAGACTAGTAAATGACTGAATTATTGATGATACTTTCAACATTTTCCACGACTGAAAGTTACTATATAAGTGCTTTGAGAACACTTATTTTAGTTATTTCAGTATCAGAAAAAACTTGCATTAAGTTCTGCTGCTGTTGCTGCTGCTGCTAAGTTGCATCAGTCGTGTCCGACTCTGTGCAACCCCATAGACGGCAGCCTACCAGACTCCTCTGTCCCTAGGATTCTCCAGGCAAGAACACTGGAGTGGGTTGCCATTTCCTTCTCCAATGCATGAACGTGAAAAGTGAAAGTGAAGTCGCTCAGTTGTGTCCGACTCTTAGCAACCCCATGGACTGCAGCCCACCAGGCTCCTCCATCCATGGGATTTCCCAGGCAAGAGTACTGGAGTGGGGTGCCATTATGCATTAAGTTGTAATTGTTGACAAAAAACATGATGGGTGGGTGAAAATTACTGTAAAATAACTGGTTAGAAGAACTTCAAAAACTTGCTATCCAAATGCTAGAAATAATGCAAATGACAGGAGGAAGGCCAGTTCACCTTTTGGACTATTTCATCTTCTTTAATCTCTTTAAGGACATCTTCAGTTGTCTTAGGACACCATAATAGAAACATTTATGTATTTTTCAGGTTAATTCGAAGTGCAATTTTGGAGATACTATCTACTTAGATTATCTTAATTTGTGAATTATTATTATAGAAACTACAACAAAAGAATCATTGTATCATGAAGGTGGTTGGTTTTTGGGTGATTTTTATTTTCTTTGTACTTTTCTGCAGTGATTAAATTTTCAACACATTATATGCATGTGTATATATATATATATATATATATTATAATCAGAAAAAATTTTTCCAAGTGCTCTTTTCATTGAAATATTAAAATGGCAAGGCCTGGGTCTCATGCTTTAGATGTATCATGACATACCTCCCAATGAGCTGCTGGCAGGTTTTGCTTGCAGAGACAACAGTGGGGCCAACACTTCCGTAGAACATCTGAAGTTCCTTGATGGTATCTGTGCCATCCTCAAACTTCACACTCATCCCAGCATTGACAATGGCAAAGGCGTTCTCCTGACGCTGGGCTATCCGGAGTCCTGACACAAAGTGCCACTAGAAGAAAAAGCAATGTGTAGTGCTTATCTTCACTGTCTGATGTACAGCAACAATGACGCTGGTATTGATAATGAAAAAGATCTAAGTTCTCACACAGGCGTGCTTTTGGAGTATAGAACTGACTGTGGAGTGTATGCTGCCCATGTGTTTTGTATCTATTGTTATGTATTACATTATGTATTATTACGTATTAAATTATGAGTTACTATTTAATCCTCACAGCAACTCTGCTCATGTCCAATTTCCTGATGAGGAACCTGAGAGGCTGGGTCGCCTGCAAAAGGTCACACAGGAAGTGGAGTGCCGGCTCTGGGGCCTAGGTTCATCTACCCTCCACTGTGATCATGTGTGGCCTTGGGCAGGGGACTTAAACTATTCCAGTTCTAATTTTCTTTGAAATGATAAGGCTTACTTTGATCAGATGGCACCTTGGTGACTGCTGAGAGGGCTGAGCGGAAGGTGAGGAGGTGGGGTGCCTCTCCCAGTGAACCTCCTCACTTCCACCTGTAGCAGTTTGGTGTTCTATGCAAATCTCATGAATAAAGAATTCTACTGTAGAAAAAATCCTTGGAAACCACAGGACAAATGGTCTCCAAAGTGCTTGCCAAGTTTAAATCTGTCATTCTAGGTTGAGTTTGATTACTAGCTTGAAACACTGGAGCCACAAAGTGTGAAAGCCTCTTTGCGAGGCCAGCATCTTGGTAGGGGGCAGGGGAGAGATTAGACCCGACCATCACTGACCCTGACAAGGAGCAAACATTTTTGATCTAGAAAGCAAGGTGATAAAGAAGTGTTTGAGAGACACTGGTTGTTCCTGCTGGACCACACTGACTGGTGGGGACTTGCCTCTCATACCATATCATCTTCCCTTGCCTGAACTATTGCATTAGCCTCCTAACTGGCCATTCGACTTTCAGGCTATCCTCTAACCAACTTATCCTCTATCTTTCTAGTGATCAATATTTCTAAAAAGCGACTTTCATTAAGATTGGATCTTCTTTAAAGCCTTCAGAGGTGGCTGTTTGCTAGGACCCATACAGACTCCTTAATAGAGCAATGGATGTGCTTGGGGATGGAGCCCCAACCTCCCTTCCAGACTCATCTCACAGGTTGCTCCACACAGCCTGCCCGGCCATCTGGCTTTTAGCCTGCCATGCCCCCCATCCCCCGTGAGACTATTAACTCTTTGACTATTTGTTTTATAGAATTAAAAAAAAATTGAATGATTATGTGGCAGCCTGGATGGGAGGGGAGTTTGGGGGAGAATGGATATATGTTTACGTATGGCTAAGTCCCTTTACTGTTCCCCTGAAACTATCATAACATTGTTAATTGGTTATGCCCCAGTACAAAACTAAAAAAAATTTTTAATTGAATGAAAATCCTGGAAAGACCACCCCCTTCTCTACACTGATCTATGCTGATCTCAGCTGCCTTCCTTCATAGTTAACACCACCAGGGCAGGGCTCTCCCCATCACTGGAACTACCTCAATTCTTTGTCCATTCATTTCCTGTCTGAGATTAGTTTTTTTCCTATTTCAAGCCCTTCCTCATAGATGTAGAGACCTTTAAAAACTGAACGTTGTGTCTTGTAGACTTTGGAGTTTAGCACTGTGCCAGGCATGTAAAGTAGTAGGTAGCTAATAAACAGAAAATTGTACTTAAAATATCTGGTTAATAAATATCTGGTTGACTTGGTAGTACGTTTATGGTAATGAACTTTCAGTTTACCAGAAACTTGCTGTAGTCAACAGACTATATAGTTTTACTCAATCTTGGCTAAGTTGCCTCTTTGTCTGAAACTCCCAATTCAGCTCTTCACACAAAGGGTTCTCTTTTTTACAGGGCAAATGTTCCCTGCAGGCAGAGAGATAAGGCTCATGGAAATGTTTTCATTTCTTTTAAAATCAAAAGGTAAAATGAATATAATGATAATGAATATATAACACTGAAGGCAGCCTGGATCATATTTATCTTTATACTGACACAGTCATATATATTTTTTACTTTATCTTTTATGGAGGAAAGGACTGACAGAAGGTAAAGCACCCAGGGCCCCTGGGTTCATACTGTGGCTCTGATAAGAAAGCAAATCCCATGGTCACCTGGGAAAGCACCCCTCCTGCGAGCAGCCCCAAAGGCGCCCTGCAACAGCTGCTTGGAAGGAGAGGACGCCTCTCCCTGGGAAGCCCATATGTGGCCCGCTGCTCAGGGCGAAGCTGGACTTCCCTGGGGTGGGCGGCGGGTCAGGGAGCCCTTACCTGAGTAGAGTGCGGAATATACACAGATAACACAGTCTCTTCTGACTTGAGGTTGGCTTCAGGTGACTTCTCAAGGAAACGGCCATCTAAAGGAATCTGCCGTTTTCCTTCTGTTAAGAAAATGACCTTGATTAGGATGAAATTATCAGATTGGAGAATATGCCCAGAGGGACAGGTGTGATGCCTTGGTGGACAGAGAGAGTGCAGCTGGGAGCCAGAGCTGTGGGTTCTTCATCCAGCTCCCAGGCTGGGTTGGCTGAGGCAGGTCCTGGAACCTTGGGCTTCTTGTTTCTCAGGCGTAATGGCAGGGTTGGACCCAGTACAGTAACATGTCCTTTCTTGTTCTTATTGCCCATTATACACCACTCACAACATTTGGGCTTTGAAGAACTTTAAAGCTATTTGGAAACTACCTAGTACAAAGCGAAAGTGAAGTCACTCAGTTGGGGTGGCAAAGAGTAGGACCTAGTACAAAAGAGGTTCACAATGAGTAAAGGGTACACTGGTTACAGTGTATTTCATAGATGGGAAAACTGAGGCCCTGAGTCAAGGAAGGATAGACAACCTGTCCAAAGACATAGAGATGGGATGAATGGCAGGGGTGGGATGCCTGATATATATTTTTTCCCCCTTAAACAGTTTACTATACTCTCACTTTTGCCCCACCACAGTCTTAAAAATCTGACTGTAATCAAAGAGAAAGTATCTTATATCAATAGACCTGTGAATAACACACATTTGTCTTTATTTTTATTTCTTTAAGTTTAAATCGTTTTCCCTTGGCAAAGTTTAAGCTATCTTTGACTAAAGAGAGAAGTAATGAGTAATATGCCCCACAAATTTGATTTTGTTTAAAATGAAAAGTACTATAAAGAAAAATTTCACTTTTATGAAACTTTGAAATAAAATATGCCATAAAACTTTAAAATCACATATATACACCTCATTAAATGTTCCTTTATCTGCCTTGATAGTACAATTTGGCCTACGCATAAATACAGCTAACTAGTTCAGAAAAACTGTCGGGTGCAGTAACTTATGTGATCTATAAGATATAGAACATGTGGAAAACAAGGTGATTGATCTCAGTTCATCCTTATGTTTGAGGTAATGTAGATACAACTAGATATATCTGGTGGTCTAAGTGAGATATATCTGGGTTCCTTGCTCATACTTTGCAAAGGAGCGATGTAACTGATGTGATAATTATAAAATCAAATGCCTAAAGCTTGGTCTCTTACCTTTAGATATCAGATTGATGGTAGCATTTCCTGCTGCTAAAATGGGATTCAGGTCAGAATAGTTAGGCCTGCTCACCATATGCCCGCCTAAAGTCTAGATTGAAAAGAAAAGATGGCATTTTTAAAGCTACACTCAGTCATTTAAAAAATAAGGAATTATGTATGCAGGGATCTTGTGTAAGTTTTAAAAATTCTCTTCTCTGTTTCAGAGAAAGATCTGGCAAACTTTGGGCAGGGGGTGGTGTGTGCAGCTAAGTATAATCAGACAACAGAGTGTGTAAGATTCCCACCCCTCTGATGCCAATTCGAACTTATAGCTTGAGGAAATATTGTTTTTCCATGTGCCATGAGGGAAAAAACCTCTTTCAGAACTGACCCTAGCAAGTGTCCAATAACATGGCGAAGTGAGGAGACCGGAGCCTGAGGAGACTCTAAAGTCATATGTGTGCTGTGCTGCTGCCAATACAATCTCATTGTCCCAAAACTGTCTCTAAAGCTGCTTTGACACGGTCTTATCTCATATGACACTAGAGAACATACCGCCATGTTCCTAATCTGGGCTCCAGCAAGTGTTCTCAGATGCTTCAGGAGAGCATGGTAGGTCTTGGTCTTGTCCTTTGGTTGTTCAGAAACAATAAAATGTAAGGCATCATTCAGCTGGGCCAGGCTGTATCCTGCACCTATCGTCACCCCTGAAAGTAAGACATGGAATTTAAACTTAGAGTGGAAGGTAACAAGATGCATGGGCTGCTTGGAAACACTCTTTCAAATGTATCTTCTCTTTTCATATAAATTTAGAAGCACAGAAACAAAGATAAAGATATTTTGGCAATTTGCTTTATTCTCAAATATTAAGTACCAAAGATTTTTCTCATTCATGTATATAGTTATATCTGCCTTACATTTTAGGACACCTCTACGTAGATATCTGAAATACATTACTTTGTTTATTCCCAGTGTAGTGCTGTCCTGAAATGTGAAAATTTCAAAAAATATCCTATAAGATTTCTAAAAGATCATTATGCTTGAATGGAAGTTGACTTCCAAATCTGTATTGCCCATTTGCCGTTTTTCCAAACCGTCTCTTCCTGTTGTTCCTTTATCATAACAAGAAGAGACACCTGCCTGAAACTTGGCTTAATTCTATTTGCCTGTGAGCTTACAGGGAGTGTTTTGAGTAGTGATGTCCTCTAGTTCATGCATTCTCAATGAGGGCAATACCGCCACCAAAGCAGTGAAAAAAATCTTATTCTTTATATTTATAAAACCCTGATACCCATACAGATATACGGTCTATCTGTGATGTTAAAATTTTATGGAGGATGATGAAAGAAAAAATGTCCATCACTCCTTAGAGTGAGAAATGATGAAAAGGTTGAGAAATACTGACTTAATTTTACAGGTTCTACCACCCCGTCCCTCCATCTCTACCCCACCCTAACCACATCCCTTCCTTCCAGCCCTTCCCCATACAGCCTGACCTTTCCTTGCTCCAACTCCTACTGTGGGTCCACTAATATGGACTTTACAACAAGCAAAAAAAATAAGAAAAGAATGAGCGGACTAAAATGGGAAGATCAGAGGGGAAAGCAGATAATTCTCCATTTGATTTCTGTTTACATATCAGATTTACTGAGATGTATGATTTTTATCAAGACCATCCCCAAGAAAAAGAAATGCAAAAAAGCAAAATGGCTGTCTGAGGAGCCCTTACAAATAGATATCAAAAGAAGAGACTTGAAAAGCAAAAAAGAAAAGGAAAGATACACCCATTTGAATGCAGAGTTCCAAAGAATAGCAAGGAAAGATAAGAAAGCCTTCCTCAGTGATCAGTGCAAAGAAATAGAGGGATACAGTAGAATGGGAGAGACTAGAGATGTCTTCAAGAAAATGAGAGATACCAAGAAAACATTTCATGCAAAGATGTGCTCAATAAAGGACAGAAATGGTATGGACCTAACAGAAGCAGAAGATATTAAGAAGAGGTGGCAAGAATACACAGAAGAACTGTACAAAAAAGATCTTCATGATCCAGATAATCATGATGGTGTGATCACTCACACTCACCTAGAGCCAGACATTCTGGAATGTGAAGTCAAGTGGGCCTTAGGAAACATCACTATGAACAAAGCTAGTGGAGGTGGTGGAATTCCAGTTGAGCTGTTTCAAATCCTAAAAGATGACACTGTGAAAGTGCTGCACTCAATATACCAGCAAATTTGGAAAATTCAGCAGTGGCCACAGGACTGGAAAAGGTCAGTTTTCATTTCAATCCCAAAGAAAGGCAATGTCAAAGAATGCTCAACTACTGAACAATTGCACTCATCGCACACACTAGTAAAGTAATGTTCAAAATTCTCCAAGCCAGGCTTCAGCAATACGTGAACTGTGAACTTCCTGATGTTCAAGCTGGTTTTAGAAAAGGCAGAGGAACCAGAGATCAAATTGCCAACATCCTCTGGATCATGGAAAAAGCCAGAGAGTTCCAGAAAAACAGCTATTTCTGCTTTCTTGACTATGCCAAAGCCTTTGACTATGTGGATCACAATAAGCTGTGGAAAATTCTGAAAGAGAAGGGAATACCAGACCACCTGACCTACCTCTTGAGAAATCTGTATGCAGGTCAGGAAGCAGCAGTTAGAACTGGACATGGAACAACAGACTGGTTCCAATTAGGAAAAGGAGTACATCAAGGCTATATATTATCACCCTGCTCATTTAATTTATATGCAGAGTATATCCTGAGAAACGCTGGGCTGGAGGAAGCACAAGCTGGAATCAAGATTGCCAGGGGAAGTATCAATAACCTCAGATAGGCAAATGACACCACCCTTATGGCAGAAAGTGAAGAACTAAAAAGTCTCTTGATGAAAGTGGAAGAGCAGAGTGAAAATGTTGGTTTAAAGCTCAACATTCAGAAAACGAAGATCATGGCATCTGGTCCCATCACTTCACAGGAAATAGATGGGGAAACAGTGGGAACAGTGGCTGACTTTATTTTGGGGGGCTCCAAAATCACAGCAAATGGTGATTGCAGCTGTGAAATTAAAAGATGCTTACTCCTTGGAAGGAAAGTTATGACCAACCTAGACAGCATATTAAAAAGCAGAGACATTTCTTTGTCAACAAAGGTCCATCTAGTCAAGGCTATGTTTTTTCTAGTAGTCATATATGAATGTGAGAGTTGGACTATAAAGGAAGCTGAGTGCTGAAGAATTGATGCTTTTGAACAGTGGTATTGGAGAAGACTCTTGAGAGACCCTTGGACTACAAGGAGATTCAACCAGTCCATCCTAAAGGCGATCAGTCTTGGGTTTTCATTGGAAGGACTGAGGTTGAAGCTGAAACTCTAATACTTTGGCCACCTGATGCAAACAGCTGACTCATTTGATAAGACCCTGATGCTGGAAAAGTTTGAGGGCAAGAGGAGAAGGGAGGGACAGAAGATGAGATGGTTGGATGGCATCACCAACTCAATGGACATGGGTGTAGGTAGACTCTGGGAGTTGGTGATGAACTGGGAGACCTGGCATGCTGTGGTTCATGGGGTCCCAAAGAGTTGGACACGACTGAGTGACTGAACTGAACTGATGTTTTTTATCCATTCACATGATGATTTTGGGTAGTAGACAGCAGTACATGTGTCTCAGATAGCCTTATTTGGTGCATTATGAAGAAGGAATACTTGACTTGGAGTAAGATGACTTAGGCTCTAGTCCTGACTTGACCATGTGTTAGATGTGTGAAGTTCAGCAGTTACTTAAGCCTTTTGATCCTGTAATGTTCTTTAGGAGAAGGGGGATTTCAAGATTACCTGCTATGTCTACCTCCCAGGGTTGGCGTGAGGATCAAAACAAATAAGAGATGTGAGAACCCTTAGTAAATTGTGAAGACTGTAAAAATAAATAAGGTTGTTGTTTACAGTTAAAATATTCAAATCTTATGGCCTAGATCTTTTCTCTTCTGAGTGACTGTGCATGTATGTAGGATATGCCTCAAGCAGATTTGTGAATCAGAGAGTAATATCAGGCAAGAACCTTTCCTACTGGCCAAATGTCTTAAGTCTTCTTATTCAGCCACTCCCTCTATACTTGGCTGAGCTGTGTGCCATCCTCCTGCATCACGGCTTTTGTTACAATGTGGTCCATGGTGACAGCCGGGTGGGCAGTTTGATAAAGCTCATAGAAGACTCACATAGGTGCTCAATAAATATTTCTGAAAGAGTAAATGGGTCAGCTATTCTATGAAGATCTCAAGTTAGTCTAGTTTTTGTAATTGATTAACAGCCCACTAGCAGCCAATGGTTACATCTTATGTGAAAAAAAAAAAAAGGTATGTACCATCATCTGTGCTATCCACGAAATATAGTTCTTGAAGCCCAAGTGGAGATATAAAAACAGGATGGAATTCATCTCTGAACTTAATGCTGGGTCCTTAAGGAGAAAAACATGTAAAGCAATTAGAAAAGAAAGACACCGGATACTAATATATGTGGCTTGCTGATAATTCAAAGTGAAAATTACATGGCAACTCACTTGGAAAAGGAAACAACACAACATTCTAAAGGATCATAGGTACTCAGTAATAAAAGTGAATTGCATTTATGAAGTTTTAAAAGAGACACATGCTTGAGTTACCCCTAATCTAGACTAAAAAACATGTCCCTAGACCACCTACCCACTGCAGTGTTCCCCATGATGATGGGGGCTTCAGGGAAACTGGTTTTCAGCTCCAGAAGGTCATTCAAGTTTACAGGAGTGATCCAGGTGGTCCTCTTCCCTCGGAACGTCAGCCTTCTTTTGTTCGGGTCTTCTGCCATTCTCTACAGGGAAGCAAAGCCAATAGACTTCCAAGCAGTGCTCTGGGTGTCTAAGTAGCAGACTGATCATTTTAGCTTTTTGAGACACTCTAATTTCTAGGTATCAGGAGAAGGTGGCCTTGTTTGAAGCTATCTAGATTGAGAAGATCTGTATTAGCACCACTGAATAACTTCATAATAGGTCTGTCTATCAACAGCTGCATATACAGTAGAGCAAACTCGACATTTGTGAAGTGACTACACAGAGAGGAGGCAGCATGTCAGTTTGAAGGTATCTTAGCCTGGAATTAAAGGGCTAGGCTTCTTGCTCTAATTCTGCTGTAATGGTGACTCAGAGGGGCCCTTCCTTTGGAGATTAGATTCTTTGGAGATTAGATTCTTCAGTAGGACAGAAATTGCTTATTAGCAGTATTATTCTTGGGGAAAAATCCTTTAAGTCATTCATCTGGTAGAGTATAAGTGGATACTTTTACAACTTTGTACATATATATATAATATTAAAATATATATCAAATATACTAATATATTTAAAATGTCTATCTTTACATCTACAAATAATCCTTAAATACGAGGTGTGTCCAGGTTCTCACGCTCTGAGGAGTGTGTATGTGAGGCAGGCGGGGACCTGGGGCCTTTTGCTGGAATGCAGTAATGCTTGCACCTGGATCGCTCCTTGAGTAACAAAATACAAGGAAACTATATGGGTCAAAAATAACTACGTGCATGTGCAACTGAGGCAAATTCTGAACAAATAATACAAAGAGACCAAAAAACCCAGCTGTCGCTTTTGAGGAGCCCAGAGAAAAAGCAGGGTATTGCGCACACCCTCCCTGCACACGACATCACCTAAGGGGTGGGCAAACCATTTAAGCCATCCCTTCGGGTTGACCCCTGCCTTCACCCCATATAAGGAACAAGCTCACCGCCTACCTCAGGGAGCAAGCAAGCAGAGAGGGGACCTGTTGTGTGTTTAACTCCCCCACACTGCAGCAGGGGCCCTAGTAAAGGTTTACCTGAATTTCTTGTCTGGCCTCTGATAGATTTCTACTGATCAAGGAGGCCAAGAACCCTGGTTGGAAACACAGGCACTGAAGCCTTCTGAGAAGGCAGTAGAGTCATAGTCCTCACCCCATGCTCTCTCCAGGACGGAGCCATGGAATAGAATGATGGGCATACCACACCATTTGTGTTATTCTCTCTCTCTCCCCACTGAGTTGAGAACACAGAGGTTAAGAGTAGCAATAATGAAATTCCATTATAATAAGTATCATCTGATTTTTACTTTACTAATTTTACAAAATGCCTTTGACGCATCTCACTGTGTAGCTGCATGATCTTGGTTAAGTCACCCACACTCTCTGAGCTCAGGCTCTTCAATGGAGGGGTAGACCCAAGCACCCCTGTGGTCCTGGCAGCACTGCTTTCCTAAGCTGTCTGTTTTATACTATTCACAGTGGAGCTGAAGATGTTTCTAAAAATGGGTTATCGTGTTGGACACACTCCCAACTTTTAGGATCTAAAACTCAGTAGTCTCATAGGGTAAGGCAAAATGCTTAAACCACTTCATGTTATAAGACAACAAAAAGTAAAGTATCTTACTATCAGTTCAGGAGGGAATATAGGCTCCTGGCTTGGATCGAAGGGCTGGAATTCATCTTCGTTGTACAGTTTGGTGCACATCTCAACAAAACAAAACGTAAATGGAACTTCAGAGATGCCGAGAGATGTATAGGAGTCTCTGAGTGTGAAACTTCAGAGTCAGAGCCTGCATCTGACATTCTGTATATAAAACAGAAGCCCCAGAGTCACAGGGAAGCCCTGGCAGAATGCTTCCCCCCTCAGAGGACACTGATGGTTTCCCCAGCAGATCTGCTGGGCCCTGGGCTTCCTCTTTTGGTGTCAGGAACTGGATTCTAAGCTTCTGTCTGGGTCTCAGGTATCACTAGCAGGTGTTTATTTGCCATAGGTGTGAAGATGTGTCCCTGCTTTCATCCCTTGTAGTGCTTGTTGGGGGCTGACAGAGGGGTTAAGTCCAGATTAAGGCACAGAAGTCTGTAGTGCTTCTAAAGGGAAATAGTCTTCCGTGGTGACTAGCCTCATGAAAGTCTGCGCACGTGTGCTGTCCGACTGTGCGACCCCATAGACTGTAGCCCACCAGGTTCCTCTGTCCATGGAATTTTCTAGGCAAGAATACTGCAGTGGGTTGCCATTTTCTCCTCTAGGGGATCTTCCCGACCCAGGGACTGAACCCGCGTCTCTTACATCTCCTGCATTGCAGGTGGACTCTTTCACCACCTGGGAAGCCCCTCATGAAAGTCATGGGCTTGCTAATCTGGGGGGCTTTTAAAGGCTGCTTATGCCTTGAATTCACTAACTTTATATTTTATTTACTGAGAAGAATAGAATAATAAATTTGGATTGATGTGGGCATTTTTCAGTCAATTCCAACTTAAGTAGAATAATACTTACTTTTTCCTGTCTACTTGTGAAAGACTTCTCTTCTTGATCCATGCAGCATTTTCCTGATCCTTTCATTTGACAAACAGTTGATTCCTTAGGAAGTAATACAGTTTATAACAAATCCACTGGTTGATTTTTAAACACCAACGTGAGCACCTGGCAGTGCCCAGGCCCCAGAGGAGCTATGGAAGAAGTAACAGAGCCCATCCTGGCCCTCAGTGAAGCGAAAGTCACTCAGTCATGTCTGACTCTTTGCGAGCCTATGGACTATAGTCCACGGAATTCTCCAGGCCAGAATATGGGAGTGGGTAGCTCTTTTCTTCTTCAGCGGATCTTCTCAACCCAGGGATTGAACCCAGGTCTTCCACATTGCAGGCAGATTCTTTACCAGCTGAGCCACCAGGGAAGCCCAAGAATACTGGAGTGGGTAGCCTATCCCTTCTCCAGGGGATCTTCCCAACCCAGGAATTGAACTGGGGCCTCCTACATTGTAGGCAGATTCTTTACCAGCTTAGCTACCAGGGAAGCTCATGGACTCTGTAATGGGGTGGGGCAGAGTGTAAGCTATTCCATCCCTGAAGGATCAGAGAAAATGCAAGGACTGTGCAACCACGTGCCTGCTGCTGCTGCTAAGTCCCTTCAGTCATGTCTGACTCTGTGCGACCCCATAGACAGCAGCCCACCAGGCTCCCCCATCCCTGGGATTCTCCAGGCAAGAACACTGGAGTGGGTTGACATTTCCTTCTCTAATGCATGAAAGTGAAAAGTGAAAGTGAAGTTGCTCAGTTGTGTCCAACTCTTCATGAGCCCATGGACTGCAGCCCACCAGGCTCCTCCATCCATGGGATTTTCCAGGCAAGAGTACTGGAGTGGGGTGCCATTGCCTTCTCCATGTCAGGATGATGTCTAGTCTTGATATTTAACTTTATGAAAACTAAATCTATCTCAAGACATCACCCGCCTCCAGGCTATATACTAAATCATTCTTTTACAACTTCCTTCAACCTATTTGATTCCTTGATCTCTCAGTTTGGAAGCTGATTTGGATTTCTTTCTCACTGCCTCCTTTATCATCTAGAGGTTATGATTTTGGCAATCCTCTTCCTGAAAGTTATCATTTTGGGCCCATATCTACCACACTGGTTTGAGTCCTAATCCCCTCATGCATGGGATATTGTTAGTCCACACCCTCATCCTCATCTTCTCTTTCCAGGTTTATTCTTCTTATAGAGAGGTGCCAAGAATTTTGAAATATTGTTCTTGTGTGACTTCTAGCTTGAGAATAAACAATGACTATATAGTAGGTATCAGCTTTGAGCCTAAATTCCTTAGTGCTTCAGCCACATCAATTTCTTAGTTGAACTTTGGACATCCTTTCCTTTTTCTACTTCCATACATTTTCTTACTGGAAATTTTCTAATGGCCTGTCTTTACCCATCCATTAATATCACTTCCTTTAAGACCTGGCTCATAACTCTCCTTCTCCAGTAAGTCTCTTTTGTGTCTTCCCTCCCCACTCATTGATTCTGTTTAATCCGTCTTCTTCTAAAGTTTATTTACAAGGTAGAGAGGCTATGCTGTTGTGCTGTGCTGTGCTCAGTCGTGTCTGACTCTCTGTGACTCGATGGACTACAGCGCACCAGGCTCCTCTCTCCATGGGATTCTCCTGGCAAGGGCACTGCAGTTAGTAGCCATTTTTCTACTCCGGGGGTCTTCCCAACCTAGGGATGGAGCCCAAGTCTCCTAAATCTCCTGCATTGGGAGGCAGATGCTTTTCCACTGTGCTACCTGGGAAGCCCGCTAGAGAAGATATATTGAGCTTTTAATATCTTGCTTTTCAACTATGTGTTTATTGTTTTTTAATCTATATATTTCATTTTCTTCTATAGGCTTTGCAATTCTTGAAGTCATGGACCACATACTTCTAAGGACAGTGCCTAATTTAGGGCTGAAAACAGGATAGATATTAAAGATGTATTTTTAAAAACAACAATAGTGGCATTTAATAACTTTCAGTGGATAGAAAGCACAACATTTTAGAGATAACTGAATGCAATAGACGGTTTTACACAAAGGTTTCTTAATATGTTAAATCAACTGAAAAGATATTTTTTATCATAACTTACCGCACAGAAAGTTTTTCCACTTTCTACAATTGGTCGGTATCCAGTACAGCGGCACAGATTACCTGAAGGAGAAATTGATGTTTAAGGGATGATAGAGATATATTGCATATTTGTGCTTTTTTTCAGTGGAATAGCTATATTAGTAGTTTTTCAGTTTTTACTTTTTGTTTCTCAAACCAACAAAATGGCTCTTTGAAACAGAAATGCCCTTCAAAAATAGAATACCTGTGGTTCCAGTTTTATCCTGAAATCACAGAGATCTCGATAGTTTTTTCCTTTCCTACATTATTTCCCAGCCCTGCCCTAACTCATGTAACATGTGACCACTGTCCCCCATAACATCTCACATGGGCCCCTTTGTTAGGCTTCTCTCGTGTAGTCTCTTCTGCCTCAAATGTCCTCTTGGGGAGAGTGTGTCCATTTATCAGGGCCACAGCCCCCCTCCTCCATGAGCCTGCTCTAACACTCCAGCCAGAGCCGAACACTCATTGTCTGGATCCTCCCCCGGGTCTATCACTGACTGTGTTGGAGTAGGGTCATTACACACGCATGCTTCATTTCCTTGATTGGCTCTTAAGCTCATGAAAAAAGCAAAGACAGGCTTAGATGTTCTTGAATCCTCCCAGTATAGCGAAGTAGATGTTCAGTAAGCACCTGGTATTGTTTTAATTAGTCATTTCAAAATATGGTAGAAACGGTGATGAAACCACTGTCCTTTAAAAAAATATATTCAAAATTTGAAGACAGTATAAATGATATTTATAAAGAGGTTTTAGTAATATGGGAGAATTCTTATGTTGTATAGTTAAAAATTGTATATGTAATATGCAATTGCATACATAATAGTCACAAGTATTTAAAACAAGCCTCCAAAAACTATGTACAGAAGAGACTGAAAGAGAAGCATCTTGACTGTGGTTGTCTTCTAGTAGCAGAAATATAAATGAGTTTTTCCCTTATCTTTTCTTTTTTTTCATTTTTCATAATAGAAATACATCATTTTTATTTTAAAAATAAATTTAAGATTATTATGTTCAAATACAGTTTAAAAATTTCAGAAGCAATGTATATATGTGAACTGGGCAGGTTTAGTTAGCTAGAAGCAAAGTGTTATTTGGAAACTTGTTGCCAGTGAGTCATGCGGAAAAACTGGATAATAGGTTTACTTATCTTTTTTTATTCGAGCAAGAATTGTTTAGAAAGAAACTACATGCACAAGGATGGATTTAGATTCCATATTTTATCTTTCTTTCTGCTAAGAAGAAAGAATACAGGAGTTTGTGAGTTACAAACTTCTCTTTGGCATAGAAAAAAGGAGTTGAAATACCTAGAACATAGCTATAGGGCATGAAATTGAACTATTTAAGAGGCAAAGGACAATTTCTCATTGATAAACAGTGAGAAAGCATTAAAAGCTGCTGCTGCTGCTGCTGCTGCTAAGTCGCTTCAGTCGTGTCTGACTCTGTGGGACCCCATAGACGGCAGCCCACCAGGCTCCCCTATCCCTGGGATTCTCCAGGCAAGAACACTGGAGTGGGTTGTCATTTCCTTCTCCAATGCATGAAAGTGAAAAGTGAAAGGGAAGTCTCTCAGTAGTGTCCAACCTTTAGCAACCTCATGGACTGCAGCCCACCAGGCTCCTCCGTCTATGGGATTTTCCAGGCAAGAGTACTGGAGTAGGGTGCCATTGCCTTCTCCAAAAGCTAGAGAGAGCTGTATCAAAGCTTTTAGTTTTGTTTGCCACATAATCAGAAGCACTAGTAAAAACCCACCAAGGGAAACTAATAGCACCCATTACAGAAAATTTTCAGATTCTAAGGGAGAAAAATATGGAAATTCAAAAATTATCTTTTCTTAGTCTTGAAGAAAAAAACAAGATTAAATGAAGTGGTCATTTGTATCACCTGATCATTATAGAAAGTATGTGTCATGTCTAATTGCATGCCTTTTGAGTTTTTATTTGATCAGTTTTCTTAAAATATGGACATAAAGATTATCAGTGTGCCTAGCATTTATAATTCTAGAAAGAGATCAAGTAAATGAAGTATGAAACAGAATATACTCTCGAAGTTATCCACACCTAGAATAAAGTTATCTTTATAATTTAGCCAAACTTTACAATGCCATCTCCTGGTGGTTAAGTGAGTTATAGGCATAGAATCTGGGAGGAAATAAGTCATGTTTATAAGACTGTGCATATTCAAAGAAACATACAAAAAGTAAGGCAAATCACAAGACCTTTACTTTTCAAAACTCTAAATATCTCATTAGTGTAGGTTATTTTCTAAAACAAAGATCATCTGTTATTCAAATTTATTCAGTTGTAGTTAAAATTATAATTGAAACCATTGGCCAAAATTCTTATAATACTTAATGAGAAACTGAAAAATGTTGAATGTAGAAGTTGATGAGAGATAAGGGAAAATATTAGTGAATATTTATATTCTAGTTACCATACAACTTAAGTTGAAATTTTACTTTTAGTAAGTATCTTTTCATCATAAAACTGAATTTTTGTGTAGGTTTGTTTACTGAAAGGGACAAAGAGTTTTCTTAGAACATTTAGAAGTTTGCTTATACAGCTTTCTTCAAAGAACTAGTAACTGCTTACCTTGAACCTAGTATGTTTATTGAAGGAAACTACATTTTATAAAATGCTTTTTTTGGGTAGTAAATTGTGTTTGCTCACTTAAATTCGATACTTATTTTGTCATAGGAGATTGAGTTGCTCACCAAGCTTATCTGTGATAACTAATTCCTGTTTATGGGCTTCTCGATCTTGTAATGAACCCAACCAGAACAGAAAAAGGTAAAGTTCCTGAAATCTATTCTCTTTGTAAAATTAATTTTAGTAAGTAGAGTTAATGAATGATTTTAACGGATTGATTTAAAAACAAACCAAAAAAATCTCATTCTTGTACACTACCCAGATTTCCACATTTGGAAACTATTGTATTAAAAATGTTAGGAACAGCCGATTTGAATGCTTTTGCAGAGTGACTACAGGCTCCATTAAAGGAGAAAGGTTTGTAATGAAACAATGTTGCCCCAGTTCTTGGCACCAATGCTAACCGGTGAGGGCAGCCCTCCCTAGAGAGGACTGAGGTCAAGGTGAGGGCTAACCGGGCCTACTTGTTGACCAGGTGCCTGGAACCCCAAAGCTGCACTACAACTTCTCTCCACCAGCTGGGGCCTTCTTCCCTCCTTCTTTGGGCACCTCCCTCGGGAAGTCTTGCCTGCTCACCTCCAAGAGCTTCGGTTATCTGCTCAGGGGTGGGCTCCGGGTGGTTCCTCAGCAGTGTGTAGATGGACATCACCATTCCTGGGCTGCAGAAGCCACACTGTGTCCCATGACACTTGGCAAGTCTTTCCTGGGGAAAATGGTACATTACTTCTACTTTGAACCTCTCACTTCACTCCCTTGTATACCAGATAGGAGCAAAGCTTAGATATTTAAATCTCTAGAAATAACTGTAGGGTGAAAAATGTCATTCCGGAAGAATATGCCTATTTCTTGAAATCATATGTTTCCCCCTACCCACTCAAGAAAATACTATTGGCATGTATTAAGTCACTTTACTCTATAGACTCTCTGGTTTCTTTACCTGTGAAATAAGAATATAGTTTAAGTAACAAGTAAAACGCTTTGAAGTCATGTTCATGTGGGTTTTGGTCCTTCCTGTATTCATTAACTGTGGATCCGTGGATGATTTATTTGACTTCTTTATTCATCTTTTACACTTCCTTTTAAAAAGAATTAAAAAAAAAAAATTGGAGTATAATTGCTTTGGGGGCTTCCTTGGTGGCTCAGTGGTAAAGAATCCGCCTGTCAATGCAGGGGATGTATTTTGATCCTTGGGTCAGGAAGATCCCCTGGAGAAGGAAATGGCAACTCACTCCAGTATTCTTGGCTGGGAAATCTCATGGAGAGAGGAGCCTGGGGCGCTGCAGGCCATGGGGTAGCAAAAGAGCTGGACACAGCTTAGTGACTAAACAACAATGTACTGCTTTACAATGTTGTGTTATTGATAGTTTGTGCTGTGCAACAACGTAAATCGGCATACATATGTCTCCTCCCTCTTGAGCCTCTCTCCCAACCCACCACACATTCCATCACTCCAGGTCACCACAGAGACTCCGCTGAGCTCCCTGTGTTATACAGCAGCTTCCCACTAGCTATCTACTTTACACATTGTTGTCGTTTTAGTTGCTAAATCATGTCCAACTCTTTTGTAATTCCAGGCAAGAACACTGAAGTGGGTTGCCATTTCCTTTTCCAGGGGATCTTCCTGACCCAAGGATCGAACCTGTGTCTTCTGCATTGCAGGCAGATTCTTTACTGCTGAGCCATCCAGGAAGCTCCATTTTACACATGATAGTGCATATATGTCAATAATATTATCTCAGTTCATCTCACCCTCTCCTTCCCACCCTGTGTCCACAAGTTATTCCCATCTTTAAAATTAGAATAATAATGGTAGGTATGGCACAAGATAACTGAGAATAAATGAATGAGTATATACAAATCAGTTAACAGTCTCTGGCAAGTAAATTTTATCTTCTTCTTTATTTATGTTCTATGTTTTATGGATTAAATGACAATTTATATATGATGGCACCCCACTCCAGTACTCTTGCCTGAAAAATCCCATGGACGGAGGAGCCTGGTAGGCTGCAGTCCATGGGGTCACTAAGAGTTGGACATGACCGAGCAACTTCCCTTTCACTTCTCACTTTCATGCATTGGAGAAGGAGATGGCAACCCACTCCAGTGTTCTTGTCTGGAGAATCCCAGGGACAGGAGAGCCTGGTGGGCTGCTGTCTATGGGGTTGCACAGAGTCAGATACGACTGAAGTGACTTAGCAACAGCATATACATGCTTTGAAAATTGTGAAGTATAATCTAGAAGTGTGCCATTTACATACTTAATTTATGCAGTTTCAATTTTATGCATTTAAATACAACAAAACAATAAAAAAAGAGTGCAAAATAGAAATAGAATGAGAAATGACAATTTACTTTGTCCATTCTATACAAAAACCCAATCCATGAACGGATGGGAAACATGACTCTGTGGGTCCCACTGTGTGTCTCTGTCCCTTGTCTTTCTCAATGAGTTGAGGATACTCAGTTTGCTGGCCTGAATGTGTGATTCAAATGTTTTTAAATAAACATTTTTCACACAGCATGACCCTTAAGATGGAAGCCAAATACTTCATCTATGGTTCAACTGAAAGGAAAGACATTGTTCTAGTGCTGGAGGAAAATAGGGCTGTGTTGGGTTTACTGCTAGAAGGCAAGCTGTTTCAGACGTGTCATATAGACAGACACAGCACATGTGCTGGTAAATATTTAACAACTGGCTCTCTGGGAAGACAGTCCTTATTTGTAGCTTCTACTATTTTTGGTAATATAAATATTTCCATGGAAGCTGAGGTTAAACTTCTGATGTGATGTCATTGAATGTGGATATATTTACAAGGTACTTCCACCGTGTAGCTACAATAGACATAAATGGCCTCAAAAGCATAGGTGATAGAAAAATGTAGTAAAATAATTGGGATACAGTAAAAGTTGCTATTTATTAACTTTGTTTTTAATATCATTTACCTACTTTTAAGTTTGTATAGTTTAGTTTTTAGTAACAGCTGTGCTTAAAGCCTGGCTCACAAAATCCCTAACATTTACCAAGTGGCTCTCAGTTCAGTTCAGTCACTCAGCTGTATCTGGCTCTTTGTGACCCCATGAACCTCAGCACGCCAGGCCTCCCTGTCCATCACCAACTCCCGGAGATGACCCAAACTTATGTCCATTGAGTCCGTGATGCCATCCAACCAGCTCATCCTCTGTCGTCAGCATATCCTCCTGCCCTTAATCTTTCCCAGAAGTAATCCAAGTCTATGCCCCAACCAGTAATGCCAAAGAAGGTGAAGTTGAACGGTTCTATGAAGACCTACAAGACCTTTTAGAACACCCCCAAAAGATGTCCTTTTCATTATAGGGGACTGGAATGCAAAAGTAGGAAGTCAGGAAACACCTGGAGTAATAGGCAAATTTGGCTTTGGAGTACAGAATGAAGCAGGGCAAAGGTTAATAGAGTTTTGCCAAGAGAACACACTGGTCATAGCTAATACCCTCTTCCAACAGCACAAGAGAAGCAACTCTCGCATGCCAGTAAAAGCCAGTTCGGGACACTACTGAACTACCAAGTATTGTCAGAATTTGAGAGGAAGCAATCTGATAAGCTGCAGCATTAGGTTGCTTCCATAACTGTTAAGATGGTGAGCCAAGTGTGGAGTAAGAGCTTAATAAGATCAAAAAGTCATTAAGTTTACAGTAGAAAGACAAGCACTACCAAAAGCGCTCATAAATGCAATGTATCAACAGAGGAAGCTCTGAGCCTCTATGTTCTAACACAACCTTCTAGGGGAAGAAA
>SJYC01113217.1:0-11468 GCA_006408675.1 Madoqua kirkii
CATTGGAGAAGGAGATGGCAACCCACTCCAGTGTTCTTGTCTGGAGAATCCCAGGGACAGGAGAGCCTGGTGGGCTGCTGTCTATGGGGTTGCACAGAGTCAGATACGACTGAAGTGACTTAGCAACAGCATATACATGCTTTGAAAATTGTGAAGTATAATCTAGAAGTGTGCCATTTACATACTTAATTTATGCAGTTTCAATTTTATGCATTTAAATACAACAAAAAATAAAAAAAGAGTGCAAAATAGAAATAGAATGAGAAATGACAATTTACTTTGTCCATTCTATACAAAAACCCAATCCATGAACGGATGGGAAACATGACTCTGTGGGTCCCACTGTGTGTCTCTGTCCCTTGTCTTTCTCAATGAGTTGAGGATACTCAGTTTGCTGGCCTGAATGTGTGATTCAAATGTTTTTAAATAAACATTTTTCACACAGCATGACCCTTAAGATGGAAGCCAAATACTTCATCTATGGTTCAACTGAAAGGAAAGACATTGTTCTAGTGCTGGAGGAAAATAGGGCTGTGTTGGGTTTACTGCTAGAAGGCAAGCTGTTTCAGACGTGTCATATAGACAGACACAGCACATGTGCTGGTAAATATTTAACAACTGGCTCTCTGGGAAGACAGTCCTTATTTGTAGCTTCTACTATTTTTGGTAATATAAATATTTCCATGGAAGCTGAGGTTAAACTTCTGATGTGATGTCATTGAATGTGGATATATTTACAAGGTACTTCCACCGTGTAGCTACAATAGACATAAATGGCCTCAAAAGCATAGGTGATAGAAAAATGTAGTAAAATAATTGGGATACAGTAAAAGTTGCTATTTATTAACTTTGTTTTTAATATCATTTACCTACTTTTAAGTTTGTATAGTTTAGTTTTTAGTAACAGCTGTGCTTAAAGCCTGGCTCACAAAATCCCTAACATTTACCAAGTGGCTCTCAGTTCAGTTCAGTCACTCAGCTGTATCTGGCTCTTTGTGACCCCATGAACCTCAGCACGCCAGGCCTCCCTGTCCATCACCAACTCCCGGAGATGACCCAAACTTATGTCCATTGAGTCCGTGATGCCATCCAACCAGCTCATCCTCTGTCGTCAGCATATCCTCCTGCCCTTAATCTTTCCCAGAAGTAATCCAAGTCTATGCCCCAACCAGTAATGCCAAAGAAGGTGAAGTTGAACGGTTCTATGAAGACCTACAAGACCTTTTAGAACACCCCCAAAAGATGTCCTTTTCATTATAGGGGACTGGAATGCAAAAGTAGGAAGTCAGGAAACACCTGGAGTAATAGGCAAATTTGGCTTTGGAGTACAGAATGAAGCAGGGCAAAGGTTAATAGAGTTTTGCCAAGAGAACACACTGGTCATAGCTAATACCCTCTTCCAACAGCACAAGAGAAGCAACTCTCGCATGCCAGTAAAAGCCAGTTCGGGACACTACTGAACTACCAAGTATTGTCAGAATTTGAGAGGAAGCAATCTGATAAGCTGCAGCATTAGGTTGCTTCCATAACTGTTAAGATGGTGAGCCAAGTGTGGAGTAAGAGCTTAATAAGATCAAAAAGTCATTAAGTTTACAGTAGAAAGACAAGCACTACCAAAAGCGCTCATAAATGCAATGTATCAACAGAGGAAGCTCTGAGCCTCTATGTTCTAACACAACCTTCTAGGGGAAGAAATTTCCAAGGAGATTATAGCAATCCATAATTTTCTTTCTACACCCTGCTTTTAAAACTTAACCTCTGAGGAAACTCTTGTTCAATAGTACATCAAAGTAATATTGCAGTTTCTTTTAAAAAGTCCTCTGAACATTAGTATCAATAAATACTTTGTCATGGTGTTCAGCTTCTCATGAGACATTTTGGGAGTATTTGTAAACAAGATTAGCTTCTTCTTCACAGTTTAGTAATTTTGAAATGTGGTAGACAAGTAGTATCTTCTATAAACTTCTAGTTTCCTATCTCATTTTCTTCTCTTATCAGACTGGGCTGTCCTTGTTTTAGTTTAGGGCAAGGATGAGACTGAGAAGTTAAGATATATTAAAATTATGAAGATGAAGAAATCTTGGTTTATACACAAATCTCTCTCTCTTTTTTTAAATTTCATTTTATTTTTGGCATTTTATTTTGGGATTTTAGTTCCCCCACCAGGGATGGAACCTGTGTCCCCTGCAGTGGAAGAGTACAAAATCTTAACCACTGGCCCACCAGGGAAATCCCTATACATCAAGCTCTGAAAAGATCCCTAGCTATGAAGCACTAAATCCCACAAAATGAGAATTTAAAAGCACACACACACAAAATCTCAAAATTGATGGCCTAACTGGAGTCTATTGATTATGGAGGGTGCCAATACCAGCATGGGGTCCCCACCACATTGTACTCTTACCTGCACGGGGTGAATCCTGGTTTTAATGCTTCCTACACCTTCCACAGTAGTGACAGCAGCCCCATACAGAGAGCAGATGGGCACCAGGCATGCTGTAACTGGATAATGGCTGTGATGGGATTTTGTAAAGAGAACACATTGGAATCATCCGGAGTGGGTAACATAATTCAGGGAGTTATTTCTAGAAAGGGTCTTGAGACTATATTTCCCTGAGAACACAGAGAACACTAGATAAAAAATCATAACTTTTTGGAAGTGTTCAAGAAAGGACTTAACATATGGCTGGAGTAGAATAGTAGAGAGAAATGGAAAAAAAGAAAAATGAGTTTTGTGGAGAACCTCCAAGAGACCCTTATTCTCTGTTTATTTTTCTCATTCAGAGAAAAAAGGCTTTTTTTTCTTCATAAAATGATATATTGACTCATGTAAACCATCATGGGATAATTTACCCCAGTGATTCTCAGCTGTGGGAAGTTTCTAAAAATACAAAAACTCTGGTTGCATGCTAGCCTAATTATTATTATTAGTTTTGGGTCATGCCACAGAGTATGTGGGATCTTAGTTCCCTGGCTAGGGATCGAACCTGGACCCCCTACATTGGAAGCACAGAGTCTTAACCACTGGACTGCCAGGGAAATCCAAGGTGAGCAATTAAACCAGAATCTTTGGGATGCAATCACTCCATCACTTTTCAAAGCTCCTCAGCTGATTCCAATGTATGGGCAAGTATGTAAGCCATGGGTTCATGCCCCTGTCTTGACCATCTCTCTCACGCTAGTCTGTATTATTGACACAGCAGATGTGGTTACATCAAATTCTCAGCTCACTGGTTGGGAATTGGGTCCAGGCTCCATTAGTCCAGTTTAGTCTCTCAGAAGAATGCTTGATGTACAGAGCAAGAGTGGACCTTGGGCTGCTGTGCTTTTTTTTGTTGTTCTCCAGCTGCCCTCTTCCATTAAGTTTACTTTTCTTAATGTTATCTCCCTCTTCCTTTTCTGTCAACTTTTCCAGGGCTCATTGCTTTCCTGTTTTAGCCTTATGCCTCA
Source organism: Madoqua kirkii (assembly GCA_006408675.1). Taxonomy (NCBI): domain Eukaryota; kingdom Metazoa; phylum Chordata; class Mammalia; order Artiodactyla; family Bovidae; genus Madoqua; species Madoqua kirkii. Next base: position 3,451 of record SJYC01113217.1, read on the forward strand.
TCCAGGTAATGGAGGCATATTCTCCTGTCACTGCCCAGCCCACCTCTACTCATCTCTAGCTGCAGTCAGCCTCACCCCCAGTCCAGGCCTGGAGGGTGAGGACGCCCCACCCTTCCTCCTCCCTTGTGCCCTGAATCCCTTCTTGTCTTCCCAAGGACTTGCTTCATTATCAATTGCCTTTCTAACCTCTTCCTTTCTAGGGTCTCATTCCTCTAAATTCCCTTGAATTTAGAAGTTTGTTTTTTTGTGTGTGCTAAAAATAAATCCCCAGGCCAATGTCTCTCTCCAGCCCATCTTTCTCCCCTTCTTAGTCAAGTTTCTTCAAAAGCTATCCATGCCTTCCTGGCCCTCCAGTCACTCCTGCGTATCTGTACCTCATCTTCCAGCCCCACAAATCTGCTGACAGTGCTCTGGGAGCAATCTAATGGCTCCAAGCCATGTCCTGGTGTTTCATACTAAAGCACTTCTACCACCTTGGAACTTTCTCTTCTGGATGCTGCTCCTTCATCCCTGGCTACTCCCTCTTGGTCTCCTGTGGGGGGTGTCTTTCTTTGCCCATCTCCCTGTCTCTTGTTCTGCAGTGTCCTGAGCTTGGAAGCTCTCCTGTGATTCCTGCTACGTTCTAAATGACCAGGGTTGAAAACTTGCTTTTACCACTAGTGCAGTGCAGTCCCTCAGTCATGTCCAACTCTTTGTGACCCCACGAATCTCAGCATGCCAGGCCTCCCTGTCCATCACCAACTCCCGGAGTTCACTCAGACTCACGTCCATCAAGTCAGTGATGCCATCCAGCCATCTCATCCTCGGTCATCCCCTTCTCCTCTTGCCCCCAATCCCTTCCAGCATCAGAGTCTTTTCCAATGAGTCAACTCTTCCCATGAGGTGGCCAAAGTGCTAGAGTTTCAGCACTAACTGGCCCTCATAACCTTGACAAGTTAGTTAACCCTCTTTGCCTCCATTTCCTCTTTTTTCAATATGAGTGACAGTCGAGCCTATCTCAAAATTGTTTTGGGGGCCAAATATGATAACACGAAGTAAACTATTTTGAACAGTGCCTAACATTCAATAAACATTAGCTATTTCTATTGTCATTGTTAGTATCTATGTTGATAACTTCCAATAAACTAGCTCCAGATGAGACCTCTCCTCTGAGTAATAGACCTGTCTATGTAGATACCTGTGGACAATCCCTCCTGCATGTCCCATAGTAATTGCAATGCGATTCATCCAAAGCTAAACTCACCCCTTTCTTTCCTTTGCTTCTCCTCTTCCTAATTTGTTAACGGCACAACCCAGAGACTTAAGACAAAAAACTTTGAAATCATGCTTGACAACTCTCCTACCACATGCAATCAGTGAGCAAATTTACATTTTAGGTTAAGGTGACGTTGGCTCAGTCACATAGCATGATGGGAGGTCTCACTCAGCCCTTCAGAGGAATAATTCTTCTAGTGTATGTTGACCTAAACCTTCTGCCAGGACAAGGCATTACGTCTTTGTGTGTAAACCCATTCTTGCCTGGCCCTCAGTCTGAGATCTGCTCAAAAGCAAAGCAAATATCTGTACAGCAAGAGACGGAGTGGCCCCGAGAGACTGGAACTCAGGACAGGTATACCCTGATGGGGAGAAAGTCCACTGGAAAGATCTGGAGCATGGGAAGTCACAGGAGAGCAGCTCTAGAAGCCATGTGAGTGCGATGGACACCTGGAGAGAGGAGGGGGGACACAGGAGCAGGAAGTGGAATTTCTGCATTCTTTCCAGAAGTGCTTGGGCCAATGCAAAGGATACTGGATCTTCTTGGTCTTTGGGTCGTATCTGGACACCATGACAGTGCAGGCACCGCAGCCTCCACTCCCCAGCCGTATTTGGTGCCAGTGAGGTGGACTGGAAGGAAGGGGGTCAAGGAAAAAAGGGGCCCAGGCTGCTCTGCTTTCTATGCTTTTCTTCCTCAGATACTGATAACAAGTGAGTCATTTTCTGGAGTCTCCTAAGATTTCCTGCTTAAAAGAGCTGTTTCACTCTTTGCATATAAGTGAGCTAATTGATGAAAGGTGAGAAGATGTCCCCACACACCCACATCCCAGGGCTTTAAATCCCTGATGCATTTGTGAATACGGCATTTTCTGGATTTTAGAGACAGTATGGTAGGTCTCCAGTGGGGCGAGGGCAGCACCTTGTAACCAAAAGCTCTGCTTCTAAAGTGAGTCCTCTGGATAATCACACTGAGTGGGACACGTGAAGACTACAAAGAGCCTCATGCCAGTTAGATCAAAGTCTGCATCCACATGAATAGGGAAAAGCCTTTTGAATTCAGAGTTGGGGACAATGGATTCTACAATCGTGTTATGTTATTGCTGTGGAGGTGCTGGGAGGTGGTGCAGATGTAAAACTTAGAACCTCCCACCAGGAAGCTTAACTTTTCCTGGTTCAGCAATGTAATGCTTTTATTTTCTTATAAGATTATAAGATTAGAGAATATGAATTGATAACTTGGTTCCTGAACCAGTAATATCAACAAACTCTTGTGTACCTCTTCCCTATAAGACACTGGCATGTTTCCACAAAGAAAGAACAAATAATATACATAATCCCTTTGCTTCAGGTGCTATTAGAGTCTACTAGAATTTGCTTGGGACCTCTCTGGGTGAGGTTTAAGAAAGATTTCATGGGTGCAGATTATAATTGGCTTGGGTGGAGGCTGAGAATAATTTCATTTTAGAAATTGCTGCCCATGAAGAGGTAATAACAGGTCAGGACACCACAGAGTAGGAAGCTGAGATTCTCTGCAGAGGTTCAAAGGGAGTGGCACCTCGATTCCTCTGTTCCGTCACCTGAGCCCACTCAGGCAAGTCAAGCTTGGTTTCTTCAGGCAGAGTCAGTGGGTGATGCCTTAGTGAGAGTGTACCATTGACCTGAATGGAAAAGTCAGAGAAACCCCTTCTCTTTGCCTTTGGTGACCTGACATTTTCAAGCAAAGGAATCCAGGAGCCATCTGACTCAAAGAAGAGTCAAATTTTGACTATTCACTCTGTTAGACCGTAAAGCAGCTCTCTGCTTCTTGTTTTAACATTGCCTTGGGTGAAAAGTGAAAGGTTGATTCAACCAGCTGCTTTGCCCTCTGGTTACCAGACAAGTAATTTGATGCCTCCTTCCTCCAGTTCCACCAGAAGTGCCTGATTCAGGCAGTTTCTTCCATGTTCTGTTGACTCATCCTAAAGCTCTTCACTAGGTAGGGTGACCAGACAAAATATAGGACACCCAGTTAAATCTGAATTTCAGATAAAAAATGAATTATATTTTAGTGTAAATATGTCCCATGCATTCAAATTCAAATTTACCTGGGCATACTATATTTCTATGTGCTAAAGCCGACAATCCTACATAAGTCAAATACAAACAATAATATATCAAAAGTTTATTTTTTGGTCCTTTTCGAAGAGAGCTTTCTCAGGGCCCCAAGATACACGACGCTATGGGCATATACAGAAGTTACTCTGAGACTATGCTCATGGCCAGCGTGTGCAGTTGACCCTGGAATTTCCACTGACCTCTGGTCATTCATCAGTGAGTGATTGTGTCTCGCGTGCCAAACTTGACTCTGCCTCAAGGATCTCACTCCTCATTCCTCTCTTGCTATACCCTCCCATCTCCACCCCTCAATTGAAATAAACTGCTTTCCATTGGAATAAACTGCTTTCAGCTCCTCTAAAGCAATATATGCTCTTGCCTCTGCACCACCCCATCCCCCACACACCACCAACAAGAATACCCTTTTCCCCAAGAATTCCCCTTTCCCAGCAACTCCTACACAACCCTTCTCTCTCCTTTTCTTCCTCAAGCCGGGTGGGAGTGCCCTGTCCATGTTCCCACAACACAGCACTCATCACACCCGCTGTCTGCTCTTCATTCACTAGGCTGTGGGCAGAGGCTGTCTTCTAGCTTACTTCTGCACATGTGGTGCTTGGTAAAATTCATCTACTGAATGAAGAGTTGTTTCGAGAACTGCAAGAAGTGATAGGGCCGGGTATGTGAAGAGTGAGGGAAAATGAGGACAAGCATTTAGGAGGTCTCTCTGACCCATCCCGTTTCTCCAGTTTTATCCTAGAGTCACGATCTCACAGTTGCATTAAAGCAACTCCCTATTGACACATCCTCTTTAATCTATGTAGCTGTGGGACATCAACTCTTGCTGGTGCAGTATCTTGTTTTTACAGGTCAGATTGCTTAACAGCAGGCCAGGATCTGTCATATAGAAGGAGAGGTAACATGAGGTTGCACCCCAGCAGGTCTGGGTTGCGTAGGTGAGTTGCCATTTCCTTCTCCAGGGAATCTTCCTGACCCAGTGATCAAACCCAGGTCTCCTGCACTGCAAGCAGACCCTTTACTGTGTGAGCCACCAGGGAAATGGGAGGCTGGGGCTGAGTCTATCTGGGGCTCTATCAGCCTTGCTTACCTGGGAGCCCATGAATTTTCAGCTTGTTCCTAATATAGAGTTTCTTCACTTTGGGAGTCTAGAGAAAGCATGGTGAAGTGTGGCACAGATGTAGAAAGGTAAGAAAAGGGAAGTGATAGGGTATGCTGACTAACGTAGATTTTAAAGCTGGGTAAATGGGAGGTGGCAAAACCAAGGAGGAAGGATTTGGCCTGTTTGGTTTTTTTGTTTTGTTTCAACTGTAATCCCAGTTCCCTGAATAGTGAGTGCCACGGGGACGCTGGGGAGCAGTACTGGCTACAGTAGTAGAATAATGGGGGCAGGAAACCAGATTGAAATATTAAATAGTGAGAGATGGAGTCAGCAGAGAAATGAGACATCAAATACACACAGTTATTAGATAAGTCTGACAAGGAAAGGTCAGGGAGAAAGGAAGTCACGCTTCATGTTTTTAGATGTGCATGTTGGGAGGCCAAGAGCTAGAAGCAGAAGGAAACGAAGATTTTGGAGAGAGGATTGTCTGGCACACCACCGATTCCTCAGAGCTTAATACAGTGCCCGGTTCTTAGTAGACACTGAATAAGTATACTTATTTTTAACTTATTATTTGTTGGTTTATCTATTGGCCATGTGGCTTGCAGGATCTCCGTTCCATGACACGGGATTGAACCCAGGCTATGTCAGTGAAAGCTCAGAATCCTAACCCCTAGGCATCAGGAAACTTCCCCCCCAAATCTCCAAATTATTTTGAAACAATTGTAATCTCATAAGAAGTTGCAAAAATAGTACAGACTGCCCTATGGATCTGTTCCCTAGTTTCCCCCAATGCTGACATTCCACAGAACTACAGTGCAACACCAAAGCCCGGAAACTGACATCGGTATCGTACCAAAAACAGATAACCAGAGGCTAGAGTTTCTTCAGATTTTACCACTTATGCATGCTCTCGTACTGTGTGGTATACTCAGCTCTACACAGTCCTGTCTCATAGATCTGTGTAACCACTGCCACGGCACTCTCTTGTGCTACCCTTTTACAGTACACTCAAGCCCAAGAAATTCTCTTTGAATATTTACTGAAGGTGCAGGAGGAATGAGCTGTGAAAAAGGGTCCAGATCAGAAGTGAAGAGCTGGAACGCATTCATTATACAGTGGGATTTTGAAATATGCTTATAAAACCTTGCTTTCTCTGATAAGGATTGTTAAAAGGCACAGATGACAAGTCAATGAAATGCCTTGTGGGAAGGTACACACGTTGTTATTGTCAGTGACATGAACCCTTGAGCAAGTGGCTGGACATATTTGATCTTTTGTTTGGCCTGCCATGTTGGATTTTAATTCCCCTGCCCCCAGACATGGAAGTCTTAATCACTAGACCACTGGGGAAGTTCCTGGCTCGATATTTTCACATTCACACTGCTGAATATAAAACCATCATCAAGGTGACCGTGGGGTTCAAAAGTCAAAAAGTTATTTCCAAAGTTAGCACTCTCTTGGTTCACTGGATGATCATTTTGGTTTTGCCCAAGCAAAAAAATACAATGAATATAGCACATATCTGTTACTTTTAAATGCATTCTCTGAACTCCAACTAGACTGTGCAAACTGAACACAAGGTTATTTATCTAGAGCAAATACAAAAGGAAGAATGACTTCCTTTAGAAGTCATAGCATGTTTTCTTTTTACCACCAAAGCCAGATTAATTACAGTAAAATAAAAGGATACGGATTTTCCTCAAGTAGAATAGTAGATTTACTTCAGGATCAGCATTCTTCTCTATGACCTACATTGTGAAATAAGAAGAGATTTTAGGAAGATAATACCAGCATGTTATAGCAATCCCATCTGTTGCTTTGGGGGCATGTTTTTGAAAGGTGTTGACTTCACAAGGACCAAAAACAACTAAAGAAGCCTTTTCTAACACTTGAACTAGAATTCTGGAGAAATAATGGAAGGCTGTTTCAATGTTTCTGAACTTTCTCATATATGTGACAACTGTAAATTCTGGATTGTTTTTTCCTTAGAGTTACTTGGAAAGGATCCAGATGGGGAAACAGATTCCAAAACTGACTCGAGATAACTCAGCCACATGAAGTCATGAAAAAGCTTAGCCAGAGAAGATTCTCTAAAGGAGTCATGGGACAGTATATTATGAGGGGGCCTCTTCTGTCCTCACTAGCTCCCCTTGCCCACTGAAACGGCGGTGTCTGGGTGAAGGAAGAGCTTAAGGGAACAGGAATCTCCCCTCTGCCTGTCACGTGCCACTCCAGGATACTACTCCCAATAGATCGAAGCCTGCATAGGAGATACAGTTATCTGTCATCCCTGACTCAGGCAGCATCTCTGCTGGATACAGTCAGGCAAGATTAGAGAGGAGAATTGGAGCGGAACCCATCAGGAAGGGGTGCAACACTGAGACTAGAGACACAGGACCTTACTCCACTAAAAGTGTTTTTGATCAGCCCAGAAAAAGTAACAAATCACATTCTTTTTCATAAATGCCTCCTATTTTCAAGTCTCCTTTTGAGTCCTCAGAAGATTCATTCAAGCAGAGATGAGCTCAGTGCTCTCCTCTCGGAATCTCAGCGTGCAGAGCAGGCTGAGCGAAATGTCATTGCAGAAGCAAAGCATTTAGACTGCTTTAACACCCTAACTGTGTGGCTACAGAAATTATTTCCAAGGTGGAAGCAAGATGGGGGTCAGGAGTGATTGCCTGCAAGCCAGGCAGGAGCTCTGTCCCTTCCTCCTACGTGCCCCTACACTGAGGGGGCACAGCCTGCTGACAATATTCTGTGCTATAAAGACATCGATGTTCCTGATGCAACATTCCAGGCCAATGTTTTCAACCATTCTAATTGCCGGATCATTGCTACACTTGATTTAGTGATATCTTCATTCACGAAATTGCTCCAGGCCCAAAGTAGCAGGCCAGCATGCTTTAGCCTCACGGTTCATGGATCAGCCTGAAAGTATTTATTAGGGCAAAATAAAATCCTCCTTTGCTATTATTGTCCTCAATATCATATACTCCTTCTATTAAAACAGTGTTGTTGGGAGGGGCCAGATGTGCCCTCCCCCCAGCCCACAAGGACCATGCTGTCCCACCTGTTGAAAGAACACCAGGCCAAGCAGAATGAACGCAAAAACTGCAGCAGAAGAGGCGAGAGGCCGTCACTCCAGCCACCTGCCTGACAGAAGTTTTGGATCACCTCAATGTGGGTGTGGCCCAGGGCAACCGGAGCCAGAGAAAGCTGGACCACAAGGTGAAGACCCTACAGATTCAGGCTGCCCAGTCTGCCAAGCAGGCAGGTCAGTGGATTGGGATGGTGGAGAACTTCAACCGGCACTCAAGGAAATCGAGGATGTGCAGAAGTGGGCTCAGAAAATCGAGCTGGACATGTGCACCATTGCCACCACGCTGAAGTACATCTACAAAGGGCAGCGGCAGTCAGCCCCCTCCTGGCCCAGCTGCCTTCCCTTCCCCCACTCCTCCTACCTGCCCCAGGTGGGCAGGAGGGAGGCTGATAGCCCACGAATAAAACACAGGCCTTCAAAGTAAAAAAATAAAATAGCATTGCTAAACTC
>SJYC01113218.1:0-15326 GCA_006408675.1 Madoqua kirkii
ATCTTCCTGACCCAGTGATCAAACCCAGGTCTCCTGCACTGCAAGCAGACCCTTTACTGTGTGAGCCACCAGGGAAATGGGAGGCTGGAGCTGAGTCTATCTGGGGCTCTATCAGCCTTGCTTACCTGGGAGCCCATGAATTTTCAGCTTGTTCCTAATATAGAGTTTCTTCACTTTGGGAGTCTAGAGAAAGCATGGTGAAGTGTGGCACAGATGTAGAAAGGTAAGAAAAGGGAAGTGATAGGGTATGCTGACTAACGTAGATTTTAAAGCTGGGTAAATGGGAGGTGGCAAAACCAAGGAGGAAGGATTTGGCCTGTTTGGTTTTTTTGTTTTGTTTCAACTGTAATCCCAGTTCCCTGAATAGTGAGTGCCACGGGGACGCTGGGGAGCAGTACTGGCTACAGTAGTAGAATAATGGGGGCAGGAAACCAGATTGAAATATTAAATAGTGAGAGATGGAGTCAGCAGAGAAATGAGACATCAAATACACACAGTTATTAGATAAGTCTGACAAGGAAAGGTCAGGGAGAAAGGAAGTCACGCTTCATGTTTTTAGATGTGCATGTTGGGAGGCCAAGAGCTAGAAGCAGAAGGAAACGAAGATTTTGGAGAGAGGATTGTCTGGCACACCACCGATTCCTCAGAGCTTAATACAGTGCCCGGTTCTTAGTAGACACTGAATAAGTATACTTATTTTTAACTTATTATTTGTTGGTTTATCTATTGGCCATGTGGCTTGCAGGATCTCCGTTCCATGACACGGGATTGAACCCAGGCTATGTCAGTGAAAGCTCAGAATCCTAACCCCTAGGCATCAGGAAACTTCCCCCCCAAATCTCCAAATTATTTTGAAACAATTGTAGTCTCATAAGAAGTTGCAAAAATAGTACAGACTGCCCTATGGATCTGTTCCCTAGTTTCCCCCAATGCTGACATTCCACAGAACTACAGTGCAACACCAAAGCCCGGAAACTGACATCGGTATCGTACCAAAAACAGATAACCAGAGGCTAGAGTTTTTCAGATTTTACCACTTATGCATGCTCTCGTACTGTGTGGTATACTCAGCTCTACACAGTCCTGTCTCATAGATCTGTGTAACCACTGCCACGGCACTCTCTTGTGCTACCCTTTTACAGTACACTCAAGCCCAAGAAATTCTCTTTGAATATTTACTGAAGGTGCAGGAGGAATGAGCTGTGAAAAAGGGTCCAGATCAGAAGTGAAGAGCTGGAACGCATTCATTATACAGTGGGATTTTGAAATATGCTTATAAAACCTTGCTTTCTCTGATAAGGATTGTTAAAAGGCACAGATGACAAGTCAATGAAATGCCTTGTGGGAAGGTACACACGTTGTTATTGTCAGTGACATGAACCCTTGAGCAAGTGGCTGGACATATTTGATCTTTTGTTTGGCCTGCCATGTTGGATTTTAATTCCCCTGCCCCCAGACATGGAAGTCTTAATCACTAGACCACTGGGGAAGTTCCTGGCTCGATATTTTCACATTCACACTGCTGAATATAAAACCATCATCAAGGTGACCGTGGGGTTCAAAAGTCAAAAAGTTATTTCCAAAGTTAGCACTCTCTTGGTTCACTGGATGATCATTTTGGTTTTGCCCAAGCAAAAAAATACAATGAATATAGCACATATCTGTTACTTTTAAATGCATTCTCTGAACTCCAACTAGACTGTGCAAACTGAACACAAGGTTATTTATCTAGAGCAAATACAAAAGGAAGAATGACTTCCTTTAGAAGTCATAGCATGTTTTCTTTTTACCACCAAAGCCAGATTAATTACAGTAAAATAAAAGGATACGGATTTTCCTCAAGTAGAATAGTAGATTTACTTCAGGATCAGCATTCTTCTCTATGACCTACATTGTGAAATAAGAAGAGATTTTAGGAAGATAATACCAGCATGTTATAGCAATCCCATCTGTTGCTTTGGGGGCATGTTTTTGAAAGGTGTTGACTTCACAAGGACCAAAAACAACTAAAGAAGCCTTTTCTAACACTTGAACTAGAATTCTGAGAAATAATGGAAGGCTGTTTCAATGTTTCTGAACTTTCTCATATATGTGACAACTGTAAATTCTGGATTGTTTTTTCCTTAGAGTTACTTGGAAAGGATCCAGATGGGGAAACAGATTCCAAAACTGACTCGAGATAACTCAGCCACATGAAGTCATGAAAAAGCTTAGCCAGAGAAGATTCTCTAAAGGAGTCATGGGACAGTATATTATGAGGGGGCCTCTTCTGTCCTCACTAGCTCCCCTTGCCCACTGAAACGGCGGTGTCTGGGTGAAGGAAGAGCTTAAGGGAACAGGAATCTCCCCTCTGCCTGTCACGTGCCACTCCAGGATACTACTCCCAATAGATCGAAGCCTGCATAGGAGATACAGTTATCTGTCATCCCTGACTCAGGCAGCATCTCTGCTGGATACAGTCAGGCAAGATTAGAGAGGAGAATTGGAGCGGAACCCATCAGGAAGGGGTGCAACACTGAGACTAGAGACACAGGACCTTACTCCACTAAAAGTGTTTTTGATCAGCCCAGAAAAAGTAACAAATCACATTCTTTTTCATAAATGCCTCCTATTTTCAAGTCTCCTTTTGAGTCCTCAGAAGATTCATTCAAGCAGAGATGAGCTCAGTGCTCTCCTCTCGGAATCTCAGCGTGCAGAGCAGGCTGAGCGAAATGTCATTGCAGAAGCAAAGCATTTAGACTGCTTTAACACCCTAACTGTGTGGCTACAGAAATTATTTCCAAGGTGGAAGCAAGATGGGGGTCAGGAGTGATTGCCTGCAAGCCAGGCAGGAGCTCTGTCCCTTCCTCCTACGTGCCCCTACACTGAGGGGGCACAGCCTGCTGACAATATTCTGTGCTATAAAGACATCGATGTTCCTGATGCAACATTCCAGGCCAATGTTTTCAACCATTCTAATTGCCGGATCATTGCTACACTTGATTTAGTGATATCTTCATTCACGAAATTGCTCCAGGCCCAAAGTAGCAGGCCAGCATGCTTTAGCCTCACGGTTCATGGATCAGCTGAAAGTATTTATTAGGGCAAAATAAAATCCTCCTTTGCTATTATTGTCCTCAATATCATATACTCCTTCTATTAAAACAGTGTTGTTGGGAGGGGCCAGATGTGCCCTCCCCCCAGCCCACAAGGACCATGCTGTCCCACCTGTTGAAAGAACACCAGGCCAAGCAGAATGAACGCAAAAACTGCAGCAGAAGAGGCGAGAGGCCGTCACTCCAGACACCTGCCTGACAGAAGTTTTGGATCACCTCAATGTGGGTGTGGCCCAGGGCAACCGGAGCCAGAGAAAGCTGGACCACAAGGTGAAGACCCTACAGATTCAGGCTGCCCAGTCTGCCAAGCAGGCAGGTCAGTGGATTGGGATGGTGGAGAACTTCAACCGGCACTCAAGGAAATCGAGGATGTGCAGAAGTGGGCTCAGAAAATCGAGCTGGACATGTGCACCATTGCCACCACGCTGAAGTACATCTACAAAGGGCAGCGGCAGTCAGCCCCCTCCTGGCCCAGCTGCCTTCCCTTCCCCCACTCCTCCTACCTGCCCCAGGTGGGCAGGAGGGAGGCTGATAGCCCACGAATAAAACACAGGCCTTCAAAGTAAAAAAATAAAATAGCATTGCTAAACTCAAACAGAGCTAACATCCATGTAATGGGAGGATGACATAGTTTTTAACGCCTGGGTCAGGATTCACTACCATTGTAATTTAACAAATAAAAATGAGAGTACCTTATTAATTCCAAAAGAAAAGAGCAAACTAACACTCCCAAGCTTCAGTAATTTCACACTGAACCCTAAACTAACAACCCATGGGCAAGTTCATACTACATATGACTTGAAAAAGACAGAAAAGGGAGTTTAAATAAAGAAGAAACAGTATCAGTGAAAGAAAATCAGCTTGGTTTTTATCTCTGACACATGAAAATTCATATTAATCATATCATAAACTTACCTTTCTTCCATTCACAAAAAAAATCAACTCATCAGAATTGGAAAGAGAAGGCATTATGCCAGAAAAAATACCTCCACCAGATAGAGGGTTATTTTTTTCTTGGAAAGCAGGTAATGTTAGGGCAAAAACCTGGATGCTTATCAGCCTTGGGGAAGCCCGAGCTGGCAAAGCAGGAAGAGAAGAGGTGACTTATAGCCACCCTAGCAGACGTGAAGCACCAACCAGAGCTCCCGGCCTGCCCAGCCCACGAGCACACCCTTCTCCTCCCTTCCCATGTCAGTCAGGTCAGTGATTTTGCCAGTCCCCATTGGAATCCAAGACTGGTTTTTACTGCGGGAAGGTGTTTAACATCAGGAATAAAAAGAATAAAAGAGAGTTTTAAATAGACTATTATTGTTGTTTTTTTTTAACTAACCAAGCCATCAATTAATTTAATGCTATGAAAACTCATGATACTTTCTTAGGTTTTGCTACAGTTAAAAGGAAAAGGGAGATTTCACTATGCACATACCTTCATAACTTCTTTATAGAGACTTCATAAAAATGTGTCCTTAACTGCATTAAGCAAACTGCAAATATATTTTCTTAATCTTTTTTTCATACTCACTTTCTTCTCTGAATTTACGGGTTAAGACATCGAACTACTTAAAACCAGAAACATGTACAGAAGCTTACTATGGGCTGGAGACCTTTTTCAGGACTCCCTTAGTCCTACAGCAGCTTGAGAAAGTGTCATCAGCTTGAGAAAGTGTCGTCATCTTCTCTTTAGAGATGTAGAAACTGCAGCACAGAGACGTCAGGTGATTTGTCCAGTGTCACACAGGCAATGATGGCAGAGTTGCTCCAGAGTCTGTGTCTTTGATCTCCTTCCTGTGCTCTCAATGGAAGGAAATGAGGCTGGAGGGGTGGCCAGAGGCCAGAGTTGGGGCCAGGGCACGGAGGGAGGCCCGGCAGGCATGATGAAGGTTTTGCTGAGCTGTCTAACTATGATGGGACGCCACTGGAAGGCTTTTAGTAGGGGTGACAGGGTCTAGGTTTGCAAAAGATTGCTAGGCTGTTTGCAGAGAATGAAGGGTCAGGACAAGGGGAGAGAGAAGAGAGGTAATTAGAAGTTATGATAGTGGCTCAGCCAAGGGATGATGACTCTTGGTCTAGGGTGCCAGTGAGGGGCCAGAAGGGCCCAGATGTGCTGACAAATTGGATGTGAGGTATGTGTATGTGTGTGTGTGTGTTGTATGTGTGAGGGGTGGAGTAAAAAATGTCTCTGCAGCTTTTAGGCTGAGCAGGTGACTGGGGCTAACTTACATGTCAAGTTCTATTTGGATAGTAAAAGTTTGGGAACCTAAGAAACATGCACATGGAGATGGTGAGTAGGTTGCTGAATCTTCAAAGTCTCCCACCTGCTTGCTTCCTGTCTTGAGGAAAAGGAAGGCTCCAGGTTTGGGGCAGAATTTCCCTACAGAGACTCCAGTCTTCCTTCAAGCCCCAAGTTCTTACCTCACCAACTGGGCAGCAGGCTACCTACTCCCCTGTCTCGTCACCTCCATGGGTCCTATTCACATCCCTCTGCACGCTGCTTATCAAACAGGGACTTGAAGGATGAATAGAAGAACAAATAAAGGACATTTCAGCAGAGGGGACCACTGTGTAAAGTCAAGGAAGTTTGAAATTATTATGTTTCAGAGATTTACAAGTAGTTTATTTTATTCATGTGTATGCATTGCATGACAATGAGAGGAATATGAGTATCAAATAAGATGATTCACTTATTAAAAAATATTTGTGTGCCTGACAAGATCACTCTTCTCCTGGATCTCAAATGTGTGTGTGTGAACTGTAAAGTACTAGATAAAATGCAGACGTATTTCTAATATGATGGGATAACAAACTAGAGAAATAAGTTAACTTCAAGAAATGAATGGTAAGCAATATGATAAGATTGAGGGGGGAGTGATACAAACAGACTTGAAAGACTAGCTTAGTTTTGGATAGTTAGCACTAGGGTGCCTTCTTGAATTGAGTCCAAAAAGCCAACCCTCTGAGAGAAGGCACAAGAAAGAGAGTCCCACGTGATTTCAAGGAAGAAATGAACTTGTCATTTCGAAAAGCAGAAAGAAGGCCAGCGTGGGTGTATGCAGAGAGCAGGAGGAAGATGACATGAGAAAAAGTCAGAAAGATGACATGGCCAGGGGGAGGAGTTTTCACATTTCTATGTGGGAAGGGATACCATCGAGAGTTTGAGCTGGGATATAACATGGTTTATATTGGATCATTCCACTGTATAGAGAAATGAATTATTACTGCTAAGAGGGTAGCATGGAGACCAGATTTGAAGCTATTGATGGGGCTGATGGAGGATCAGAATAGGGTGTAGGGTGGTAGCATCAGAAATGGAGAGACAAGGACAGAATTGGTATGAATTCTGGAGGCAGAATCCACTGGATAGGTGAGATATGGGTGGGGGTAAAGGAAAGAGAGGTCTCAAGGATCAGTCCTAGGTTTCTGGCTTGGCAGCTGGGTGAACCACGGGGCCATAAGCTGAGATAGCAGGACTGGGTTTGTAACACTGGAGAGGAGGGCAAGGGAGCCAAGAGTCTTTTCTTGGGTCTGTTCAATATGAGCTGCTTATTTGACTTGCAAGTGCACATGTCCATTGGGTACAGAAATCTAGAAGTCAGAGGAATCATCCAGACTGGAGACCATCAGCTCATAGATGACAATGAGTATTTCTACTGCAGCAGGAAATGTTAGCTGATGGGCTTCCCCCTTGCCACTCCTTTCCCCACTTTCAGGTGTTGGGGAGGCCATGCCACACTCTCAGGCTTCAGAGTGGGGTTCTCACGTCAGGAAGCAAAGACAAAAGCAGATATGCCAGGAACAAAGACAAGGATGCCAAGGCAAATGTTCTTTCCTAATGCCACTGGCCCAAATCTCCTACAGGGACTTTGTCCTGCTGGGCTTCCTCTCTGCAGGACCGAGTTTTTGCTGCCAGCTGGAACAGTGCTTGAGATAGAATTTAAATATATACACATGTATTTTTTGAGTAAATGAGTATATAAAACATATTACAGTTGTGTAATAGCTAACCTTTATTCAGTATTGGAGTATATGCTGAGTGAAAAGCTTCCCTTTAATCTTTGTGATAAACTGTAAGGTAGGAATAGAGTCTCCATTTTACAAATGAGGATCTGAGGCACCCAGAGAGAGAGTTAACATGCTTTGTACAAGTGAGTCTGTGCCCTATGAAATTCCTCCTTATAATTCGCCTGCTTGTTTCCTCAACTTCCTGTGAGACACAGAATAAGTTCTGGTTTCCCTGGAAGGCTGGTACCACATTACTCTAACAGAGTAATAACATTTTCACTGCCTGTGAAATAGAAATTACTGCAGGTCTTAAATGCCAGGGCAACTTACCCCCTAGCTTTTATCCATCAAAATTTTAAGACCTGTAAGGGCATCTGACTGTGGGTGCGTTCCACCCCTTGACTGGGTTGGCTTAGTTTCACCACTGATGGAGCATGGTAGGAAGACCCAGACTCAGCCTCCTGAGATGTATTGGGAAGTCCAGGTCCAGGCTATTCTGCCATCTTTTTCAAGCAAATGGAGCTGCAGTGTCTGCCTGGTGAGTAGAAATGTGTATATATAGAACACCAACTGTTCTTAAAGATTTAATAGCACAGAGTTACTCCCAAAGCCTATTTAAGTTTATAATAATACAGAGATGTGGTTTCTCCCACCATGTGAAAACAGGCAGTTACACCTTGGAGTTAGTTATTTCTTAAGCTCTTGCCTTATCAGCAGGCATGGATCTTGTTTAATCAAAGATGTAAGACTATGGCCTTCTTATCTGCCCTGGAAATGCAAGTCATGTTGGGAGCTGGGCTGTATCACAGGCCTGGAAACTTCATCATGGAACCCCTCTCTGGAGTTGGAAAGCACCAGGTGTTGAAACACACATGTGCCACTTGTCCATGTGTAACAACTCAAACACCCAGACAGAAACTGATAAGCCAGGCTAGGGTCAGATAGGTGGGGTTGCTGTAAGGGCAGTCAGTTGCAGGGCTTGACAGAATTAGGAAGAAACAGTCTTTCTGGATGTGTTGTGATGAGTTATAGATTTTAATTAACATTCTCCAAGAGACACAAAGACTGGAAAACACATTATTTTTGGCTACTAGACTGTTTTTATTTCTTGGCCACACAGCACACGACATGCAGAATCTTAGCTCCTCTTCAGTTCAGTTCAGTCGCTCAGTTGTGTCCGACTCTTTGGGACCCCATGAACTGCAGCACACCAGGCCTCCCTGTCTATCATCAACTCCCGGAGTCTACCCAAACCCATGTCCATCGAGTCGGTGATGCCATCCAGCCTTCTCATCCTCTGTTGTCCCCTTCTCCTCCTGCCCCCAGTCCTTCCCAGGATCAGAGTCTTTTCCAATGAGTCAGCTCTTTACATGAGGTGGCCAAAGTATTGGAGTTTCAGCTGCAGCATCAGTCCCTCCAATGAATACCCAGGATTGATCTCCTTTAGGATGGATTGGTTGGATCTCCTTGCAGTCCAAGGGACTCTCAGGAGTCTTCTCCAACACCACAGTTCAAAAGCATCAATTCTTTGGTGCTCAGCTTTCTTCACCGTCCAACTCTCACATCCATACATGACCACAGGAAAAACCATAGCCTTGACTAGATGGACCTTTGTTGGCAAAGTAATGTCTCTTCTCTACCAGGGATCAGACTCATGCCCCCTGCATTGAAAGTGTAGTCTTAATGACTGGACTGCCAGGGAAGTCCCAAGACTGTATTTAATGCCACTTGGTACGTGGAACTGAGGGAGCCAGAATCTGCTGGTAGACAAATTTGGTCATCCAGGACCAGAACATGTTTTTGGATCCTAGTGTAGTTTGTTGGTGGGAAAACCAGTCATGTTCCATGGGCAGATCCCATGAAGGTTAGCACTGCCAACATGGGCTCTTTCAGTTTAAGTCCCCTTTCCTGCATCTCAGGACCAATGTACCTGCAACACCAGGATTCTGCCCTCTGCTGGGCTGAAGCATCCCAGATTAGCGGGCCACAAAAAAGTTTTTTCTTTTAAAATCAGAAGAAAAAATGAATATAAACCACCCTGGCTTATAGTTTTGCACCAGTGTAGCTGTAGAATATAATTTCTAACGTTTGCTTATGGAAGGAGCTCACAAAAGGCAAAAATTCCCCAAACAGGCTCTATCCTGCCCTTCCTCCCTCAGTTACAGGGCACACTCTGAGAGGCAGAGTGTGAATTTAGAAGTGAAATTTTTGCAACATGGCTTGCCCATAGACTTAAGCCAAATTCTTCAACTCTGCTTTTAATAAAACTGGTAGAGTAATTTGATCTTCATCTGTCTATCTCTTGTTGTTCGGCTGCTCTGAATCCAGGTAGCCTCTTCAAAACCCCAGCATGTTGGCTAATCATTTCAATCTCACATTCTCAGCTACTTATTTTGTTGGGTCAAACCCATTATTTTCATGAACTTCTGTATGGCCAAGCGTTATTCTTGACACTTTCTGATTCAACTAAATTTACCCAAGTAACAGTTTCACTGTGGTCACCTGGACTCTTACGGTTTTGGGTGTCTCTCCAGCTCATGGAGCATCCAGACAGGTATGAGCCTTTGGGGATCCGATTCAGTAAAGGGGTCTTTGTGTTTGGTTGTGCTCACTATAACCTTGGCTCTAGTGGCCAGGTTGTAAGTCTTCCAAAATGGACTTCTCTTTTCCATTTTAGTCCCTCAAACTCCTTTCTAGACTGCAGTTGGAAGGATCCATTGGAAACACAAATCTGAATATGTTGCCATCAACTGTGTGTGCCTAAACCCTTCAGTGACCTGCCCTGTATTTGGAAGAAAGCAAAGACGCTAACCTGGCCCTGCCTGGCAGGCTCTCTATCCTGCTGACATGCTCCCTGCACAAGCCTTCTTCCAGTTACTGGCCTACACCCAGAGCCCCATCCCAGAGCCTTCAAGCACGCACTCTATTCCCTGGCACCATCTGCTACAATTCCTGCCCAGACAATGCCCCCTTATCCTGAGGGTGTGGCAATGCTGTTGCTCTCGCAGAAAGCTGTCGGACACCCAAGTCTCAAAGTCCCAGATATTACCTTCATTGACTACCTTATTTCTTCTGGGCACTTACCAAGGCCTGCAATGGCATTTGTGTGATTACTTGGTTAATGTCAGTCTCTCCTATTGAACCATAAACTCCATGTGGGTCTGTCTTGTTCACCATGTGTTTCCAATGTCTAGCACAAACCCCAGCTCATCTGTGACTTTATAAAGACAAAGGATACTTTTGTAAAAAGAAGGACTAAATCCATACTGCAGTGAGCTTTATGCTAAAGATTTTAGAGTGGACTACTATCCTGTTCTTTCTTACTAAAGAACTGATAATAAACCTATGCAGTGTGGCTCAAAGAATAATCCAAGTTCTTTCTGGACCTTTTTCTGGATGATCTAAGATGTTCTTGTCCTGCTAGGAGTCTTTTTTCAGGGCTTTCAGTGCTCATCACAGACTGGTCCTAACTTGCTCAAAGAAAAGTCTTTAAGTATAAAATCCCTTTCAGTGAATTTAGTTAAATCAGAAAGTGTCTACTGAAGTCTTGACTTCTCTCCAGTTTGCTTCACAACTTTCTGGACGGCAGTTTAATTCTTTACTGAAAAGGCCTGCATGATGCTGTGGCTTTGTTTAACTTCACCATCCTTTTATCTGTGTTCTCTTTGGCAGCTTCATTCTCTCTGCAGGACTGGCAATGCCTTCATGACTGTGTACTGGTGAGGGTACCTGCATTCTGGAATAACAATAAGAGTTTATTTTATTGAGTGCTCCCTGTGTGCCAGACACTGTTCTAAAGCATTAGCTCATTTAATTCTCAAAACAATTAGATAAGGATTATTATAATCCCCACTTACAGGTCTGAAAAACTGAGGCAGGAGTATTCACCACTAAGTACCAATTCCTCCCTAGGGACTTGTGGTACCATGACATTTCTGGGCAGCTTCATTATTTCTTCACTGAAAGAAATAATTAGGGAGTGGCTTGGGGAATCTGTCTCCTCTCCTGTTCTCCCAGTGACTGGGTCTTGTAGGTAGGTAGTGGGTATATGGCATTTTCTTCTGGCTGTGAAATAACTGCAACCTTAGCCAATCACTCTTTCTCAAGTAGGAGCAGCTTCTCTTCACTTGGCAAAAAGAGAACTGGAATGCATACATGGGCTATAAATGTTAGATGTTTAGAAGTGGATAACCCTTTACAGTACTGGTCGTAATAGGAACTCAAAAATGTGTGTTGGGTGAAGAAAATAGTATGAGTGGGATGGGTTCCTCAGTTTTCCATATTGAAATCCTCCAATTTAGTGGAAGATAAAGAAATAGTACAATTTGCACTCATCTCACATGCTAGTAAAGTAATGATCAAAATTCTCCAAGCCAGGCTTCAGCAATATGTGAACCGTGAACTTCCTGATGTTCAAGCTGGTTTTAGAAAAGGCAGAGGAACCAGAGATCAAGTTGCCAACATCTGCTGGATCATGGAAAAAGCAAGAGAGTTCCAGAAAAACATCTGTTTCTGCTTTATTGACTCTGCCAAAGCCTTTGACTGTGTGGATCACAAGAAACTGGAAAATTCTTCAAGAGATAGGAATACCAGACCACCTGACCTACCTCTTGAGAAATCTGTATGCAGGTCAGGAAGCAACAGTTAGAACTGGACATGGAACAACAAACTGGCTTCAAATAGGAAAAGGAGTGCATCAAGGCTATATATTGTCACCCTGCTTATTTAACTTCTATGCAGAGTACATCCTGAGAAACGCTGGGCTGGAAGAAGCACAAGCTGGAATCAAGATTGCCAGGAAAAATATCAATAACCTCAGATGTGCAGATGACACCACCCTTATGGCAGAAAGTGAAGAGGAGCTAAAAGGCCTCTTGATGAAAGTGAAAGAGGAGAGTGAAAAAGTTGGCTTAAAGCTCAACATTCAGAAAACGAAGATCATGGCATCCGGTCCCATCACCTCATGGGAAATAGATGGGGAAACAGTGGAAACAGTGTCAGACTTTATTTTTTTGGGCTCCAAAGTCACTGCAGATGGTGACTGCAGCCATGAAATTAGAAGACGCTTACTCCTTGGAAGAAAAGTTATGACCAACCTAGCTAGCATATTCAAAAGTAGAGACATTACTTTGCCAACTAAGGTCTGTCTAGTCAAGGCTATGGTTTTTCCTGTGGTCATGTATGGATGTGAGAGTTGGACTGTGAAGAAGGCTGAGCACCGAAGAATTGATGCTTTTGAACTGTGGTGTTGGAGAAGACTCTGGAGAGTCCCTTGGACTGCAAGGGGATCCAACCAGTCCATTCTGAAGGAGATCAGCCCTGGGATTTCTTTGGAAGGAAGGATGCTGAAGCTGAAGGTCCAGTACTTTGGCCACCTCATGTGAAGAGTTGACTCATTGGAAAAGACTCTGATGTTGGGAGTGATTGGGGGCAGGAGGAGAAGGGGACAACTGAGGATGAGATGGCTGGATGGCATCACTGACTCGATGGATGTGAGTCTGGGTGAGCTCCGGGAGATGATGATGGACAGGGAGGCCTGGTGCTCTGTGATTCATGGGGTCACAAAGAGTCGGACATGACTGAGCGACTGAACTGAACTGAAAGAAATAGTAAGTCTACCCAAGAAGCTAATATGTCAAGGGATGATGGCAGAAAAAGATTATCATCAGAGCAGATCAAGTAAGGCCTTTCTTGCTGGTCAAAGACCCTTTACAACCAACGAGCAGCTGGCTTTTCTTGCAGGATGTGCTGCCTGTGCCTTTACTCTCCCTCTCTATGTTGTTCTGTTCTCCTAACATGGACTTGAACCATGTGCCTTATTCAACAATCCAAACTTCGTGCTAAGGTAGTAACAGACAGACTCAGTCTTCTAATCTGTCCAGTCATTTGGGCCCTTTTACTTCCTCTTCCTATTTATGCTTTGTTCTCATTATTTTTCTCTACTCTTTAATACTATGTCTCATGCATATGCTCCTCATCCTCCCCCATTTCAGTTTGTTTCTTATTTCATTTTCTATTTATTTTTCCCTGTAAACAGTCATTAGTGATCACAATGCAATTGAACTGGAAATTAATGATAAAAAGCCAAAAGCCATCTAACCACAGATATATTTTAAAATTAAATTCTTAATACTTAGGTTCAAAGAAGGACTAAAAACAGAAAATAAAGACATAACAATAAATGGCAATGAAAAAGTTATATGTCAACACCAATGAGATGTGACTAAAACTGTATTGGAGGGAAATTCTATAACTCGAAATGTTTTATTTTTAGCCTAGAATGATTGAAAATAAAAGAACTAACCTTTCAACTCAAGAAGGCAGAAAAAGAAACATAAATCCAGAAAAAGCAGGAAGAGGGATATAACAAAGATACATGCAGAAAAAATATTTAGAAAATGTGAAAAGTGTTGAAATGATAAATGAAAACTTTTTGTGGAAACCTAGTAATTAAATATTTAACAAGTCTGCTCAAGGGAAAAAATGAGATGATTCAAATAAACAGAATTAAGAATAAGAACTAGGATATAACCATTATATTCAGCTTCATGCCTAAAAATCTGCATTCTTATGTTATAAAAAAATTTAGTACCCAAGCTCCTCAGTGTAGTAGGACAAATGCACTTCAATGGAAAAAATAGTTGGTTAAGAAATATAGATACTATGGAAAACAATTAGCCATTAAAAATAATGAAGGGCTTTGGTCCAGGATTAATCTTTCCAAGGAGAATTCCTGGAGTCTCCTCTCCTCTTCCTGGCCTCCCTGTGTCCAATCTTCTTATTTTGGCCCACTCACCACAGATTTTCATATAGTTAGTTCTCTCTGATGATGTCTCTCATGTCCTTAACACCCTTTCATCACAAAATCCAGCAAATCTTCCACATGAAGCTCTTAACCGCTTGCTAATCACCTTAAGAACATATATTTTCAGAAGGTGTGTGTGCATTTTCACAAAATATAAGACATAGTCACTTCCCACAAAGTGACAGATGGATATAATGAATGATTCAGTAAAAATTACAAAGTGAGTCTTATTAAGGACCCAAAGGCAAACTATAAGCCTTGAGGTGGGTGAGACATGTGAAAACACTCTGTAAATTCGACAGTAACATGCAAATATTGGCTATAATTGTTGCACTTACTATTTTCTTTGCTATAGTTGCAACAAAACTCCTGACCATCTGCACTGTATATAAACTGCCCTCTAATTTCAGACTCCTGCTTAGCCTGCCACCCTCTTCACTCTTCACATGACCCTCAGGTGGCAGCTCTAGTTTTTGAAAATGGATTCAAAAGAGTGCATCTCAAAAGTAAAAAGGAAAAGGAAATGAGTGAGAATTCAGAGAGGATTTATTGAGCTGAATAGATTTATGGTGATGCCATGAGCAAAATCAGCTTGTTTGTATAAATTACAGAAATTTTATAGAATAATGTTTGATACTAGGCATTATTCAGTATTTGAACATTTAGGTTAGAATACTACAGATTGCATAATTTTTAAATATGCTTTGGCTATTAAAAATATTGAGTGTTTATGCCTTTTGAACCTAACCTGTAAGAATACTGGCTGGAAGTATTTTGGTCACTCCATATTACCAATAGATCTGTTTTAGTAGTGAATACAATCAATATTCATTTTTGAGCACACACACAGGGGAAAAAGAGTCAATGAACAGAATTACTTTATTGAAGTTATGGTAGCAAATATTTCCGCAGATTTTATGGAATTATTTCTATAGTCCTCTTAAATTCCCTTTCATTTTAGAAAGTGACTCTGCTTTACCTCACATTTTATTGAGTGAATTAATAATTCTTTGATAAGCTGAGAGCCTTAGAAATTGGGGAAGGCAATGGCACCCCACTCCAGTACTCTTGCCTGGAAAATCCCATGGACAGAGGAGCCTGGTAGGCTGCAGTCCATGGGGTAGCGAAGAGTCGGACACAACTGAGCCGCTTCACTTTGAGTTTTTACTTTCATGTATTGGAGAAGGAAATGGCAACCCACTCCAGTACTCTTGCCTAGAGAATCCCAGGGATGGGGGAGCCTGGTGGGCTGCCGTCTATGGGGTTGCACAGAGTCGGACACGACTGAAGCGACTTAGCAGCAGCAGCAGCAGCAGCAGCAGCCTTAGAAAGTCAAGCAAGTTGCCAATAAACTTGTGCATTAATGAGTATTTACTTTCACAATCATCATGGACTATCATTCATCATACTGTCATATTTACTATAGA